>VUQG01042084.1:0-36186 GCA_015106755.1 Etia nguti | reverse complement strand
GCCTAACAGGTTAAAGTTAATTCCCAATAAAACTAACTATGAGATGTTTGACTACATTGTTGTCTGTATTATTGTTAAAGTCCTAAATGATCACCTTTAAAGTTTTTGTGCTAATAACATCATGTACAGTAAGACAGGCGTGGAGAACAACACTGACTGGGAGAGGCTTTGAACAGATGACATACTCAGTTCAATTCAACATATACGACTTTAAGAATGCGCAAGCATCTACCTAAAATCGATTTATTTATTCTATCATCTGTGATATAATTATGTAAAATTATAATGTATTGTTCATCTCCCTTAAATAAACAAGCAGCCTTAAAGTATTAAATATTCATATATTAAAACACTTAAATTTGTCTGTTGTCTCAGTGGCTGATAGTACCCCACAGGCCTCAATGTGAGCTTGAAGCCATTTATAATTTTTAAGTTGTTTAATGTGTAGGTGCTCACGATAAACAGATTTTGAATGAAAGCCGGGGAACTTCGGTAGCACAAAAAAGTGTCTATTCTTTGTGCCCATATGGATCGGTACCTCTTATTAACATTATTTCCTTAAGCCTTAAGTTGGCTAGTTAAGTATCGGACTAACGTTTAAAGCTTTCACTTGAGTGAAGTAACTCACATTACTGCTACTGCTAAGTAATGTTAGCTAAGTTTACAGCATATTCCATAAATCACCAAGCCAATACTAACTACTATTATAGCGCTGTCATACTGCATCACACTCAGTGCATTTCAATCATTTCTCCAGCAAGTTTGATAGCTAGCAAAATAATAATAATAGTTTTAAAAATTAGCATGTGTTATGTACACATACTCAAAAATTATTTACTAGGACTCGCCTGTCATGTGACTAAAGAGTGCAAATTCCGCCAGTGTCGTTTACCATCAAACACTCATTAAAACAGCAACCTCCAGTTAGTGCACTCCTCCCCGACTGTTCGGAGGAGGGGCGTGGTCACACATTGAAACAGACTGACATGCAGAGGTGCAAGGCACCCCAGGCAGAGAAATTTTGCTTTTACACTTTGCGACTCATTTTATTTCTCTATCTGATAAGAAAACTATTCGGTCAGATAATTATTTGTGGTGAATGAAATACAGTTTCAAGCACATTTAAGCACCACATCTGAAATTCAAGCACTTTTCAAACCTTGAAAAGACAATATTAAAATTCAAGGATTGTCAAGGATTTCAAGCAACTGTACGAACCCTGAAAACTGTTCTTGAAGTCAACCTCTATTGATACCAAAAGAGAAAAAAATGAGGTCCTCACCTCTTTGGCAAACTCCTGTCGTGTTCTGAGGTTGAGGTTTCCTCCCATACCTCTCAGTAGACCAACGATGAACTGGCCCCTCTCCTTCACAGCATTGAGGTGAGACAGACAATTGAACACCGTGCCCACCAAACTAGTTTCCACCACAAAGTCATTCTGATGAGGAGAGAGAAAGAACGGCATATAGACGCAAGAATCAAAGATCTATTAAGATTTTCAAATAAACTGGTTGAGCACAAGAAAAATCCTGTCTGTAAGGATTATGTAAATTAGAAGGATATAATAAATGGATCTGTTCATTGAGCTGAAAGGTCACAAGTCATTTGAGTTACTTGATTGCACTTTCATAATGTTATCAATTAAATATATCATAATAAATACTGGTATAAATGAAGTATAAATGAAGTTAGCTGATCAAGGTTCTAAGTTGCTCAGTGCATACACACTAATGATACCACTGTGTCAGGTTCCAAACAAAAGATGCGTTTAACATTCAGAACAATGAAAAGATGTGACTGCTTTTCATGCACTGTGTAGCAGTGGGATGCTGACCTGCTTGAGGACCCAGTCCAGAGATCTTTGGAAGTAATCGCCCAGCCAGTTTTCAAGATTATTGCGACACTCTTCTGGCTGACCCTTTAACCACGACTTCACCAAGGCACCCACATCAATGTCCTCATCACTAGATATGAGGAAGTAAAATGCCAGTAAGACAAGTACTGAAAGGTGGAATTTGGTAGAAATAATTGCTTAAAACTCTCTCTGCATAGGCTGACTGACCTGAGAAAGATCATGCCCATGCGGGATATGGTAGCTGGTGAGGCACAGCTGAGGTCATGAGTCTCAAACAGGAAGTTAACATTAGGTCCAAACTGGATGCGTTCGCCACTGGGCATGGTTAACAGTCGATTATCATCAAGGACAGAGTTCAGACTCTCAATCCACTCAGGATCGATGTCGCCATCACACACGATCCAGGAGTTCACCTCTAGAAAACACAAATATACATGTGTATGTTTACAACGCATGCACAAAGGACATTAATCACGGTACAGCGTGTATGTTGCACCTTCACTACTCAGTATTTCACTGAATGAAGAACATATATAAAAGATGACATAGCTGCCACATTTGAAAAATCAAGCCAGTGCAGTGCAGTCATATACAGATTCTTTTTAAAGATGTTGTAAAAGTTCAAACTTTTATGATAAGGTCATGCTTTGAATAATCAGTTTAAGTTCATGAGAAAATACATATAGATATGTATATATACACTTCACATTAATTTTATAAATAATTTTCACAGTTCGAGTGAGATAGATGGGTTTTGCTACGTTCAGCAAACTGACAGTTTACTACAGAACGACACGCAGTGTGCTGGGTTTCTTATTCAGATGGTGATGGCCAGTGGAATGGTTTCAGTGGGCAGTAATGACAAACATCTGGTTTATCACAAACCAGTAGAGTGGTGTCTCTCTTTTATTACCCTGAGATTCTTTGACAACGTTCCTGGCACTGTGGGTGAGGACGCCATCAGACCACTCCCTGGTGTCCATGTCTATATGTCCCAACAACTGTTGTCTGGGCATGGCCTTAGGATTCATTGTGTACTGCTTCACCTACGAAAAAAAAAACCAAAAATTGATAATCAGCAAGATATTCAAGACAGAATTTCTTTCATTTTGAAAATGTCGTGTTTTATAATGCTTTATATGTTAAATAACACTGGAACTCAGACTGTGCATAATGTAATTTCAGTTTAGAGGACTTATATTACATTACTTTTTCCAGTTACAGCATTAAGTCAGGTACTATATACAGTATTGCTGTGGGGAGGTTCTCCCTCTACTCACCACTTTTCCTGTCTTGCTGAGAGCTGCCCTGAGCATCCTCCACAGTGTGGACTTGCCTGCTCCGCTTGGCCCGACAACAACTACGCCCATACGTTGTCTTAGCTGTTCATTTAGCTCCAGTGCTTTCTTTAGCTATAAAGGACATCAATTACTCCATTTAACTATCTCTGATTTTTTTTCTACCATCTTTCTAACAAACAACATCAGTTCACAGTGTTTATTAGAATTTTTCATATACACACCTGGCTGGGTATAAGTTCAAGCTGTGCCTCCTTATAAACTTGTTCCAGTGCACACGTTAGTATCTGGTCCTCCACATCAGTGAAATCAACCCCAGAGAAGACATCTCTCACCAGAGCATCAAACCGAGAGCTATCGGCAAAGGTCAGCTTGGACATTGTGTTCAGTCTTAAGGCCTGCACTACCAGACTACTCTCTTCAACTGCAAGTAGATGAAAGAAATTACTTTAAATTTAATTTTTTAAAAATAGTTGAATAAGAGTATGGTTAACATTATAAAACAGCTATAAACTATGAAAAAGGCAATATGCCGAAAGAAAAGGGAAAAAAAAGAAAGAAATTATATAAAAACAAGGTAAGGAAAGTTTAGTATTGGTTTGCTCTTGCAAATGTCCCCAGTGAAAAATGTGCTAATTACCAAAACTTGTCACGATTTAAGAGACTGTCAATACTTTTGATCTCTTTTCTTTCTGCAGAGAGGCGCACTTGGCCAGACTACATACAGAGACAAATACAAGGAAAAACCTTGGGGACTCATCGACAGACAAGAGGTTCACACAATGTGTCTGTGAAGCTGTCTGTGTGTGTGTGTTGGACAGATAAAAGGTAGGTGGTGGAGGAAGAGAAAGATTTAAAGGAGAGAATGGTAGGATCAAGAAAAGGGTGAGTAAAACCAAGCTAGAAGTGGGGAAGGTTATTGAAAACAAGAGGCACGAAGGGGACTTTGGGGTGAGAAAAAGAGGGCAGCGAGTGCGAACGAGCGGGACGAGAGCAACATTGACAGCCAGGTATCAGAGAAAGAAAACGCTAACAAGAGGTCCGAGGAGGGTGTAGGAGCTGGGGATGAAATACTGAAGAGGTAAACAACAACGCTCCGGCAAAGTGTTTTGGGGACGAGAGAATGCAGAAGGACAAAAGTACAGACAAGTGAAAAAACCCGAAAAGTTTTTAGGGAAAGCATTTGAGCTAAACGTCAATTCATGGCATGTCCGTACTAGAGGATTTAGAGGGCAAGCGCAGCATATGCACAGAAAAAGAGCTGGACAATACAGCCTTTTTGTTCAAGTACACTCGTGGTGTTTATCCGGCTGCATTCAATAGATATCCACAATAAGAGGCACAGATAAGCCAAACACTTTTATTATATCTCTGTTGAGCATAGGATAAGCATCTCCAGACCAGTCAAATTTTTAACTGTAACCTTATCTTCCAATCCTTTTCGTCAACTCGACAACTTTCTGTCCCTCAGGTCCAAAGGTTGCTATCAGTATAGCAGTTTCAGCACTTCCAAAAAGTAGATTTTCAACTAGACTTAGAAAAGTTGGCAGTTTTTTTTTTATTATCAGAGACTATGTCGAGATTTCTGTTACAGCTTCATCTACTTCTGAGGTGGATGAAGAAGTAAAAAGTCTGAAAAGGCTAAAACTTTGACAGGTTTACTTGTGGATTCTTTTTCAATAACCCCAATGAACCAAATATGTTAGTCTGACAAGAGGTGTTATTATTATTAAAAGTGTCAATAGTCTTTTGGGCTCCTTTAACTTTATTCAATTAAAACAATCAGATGACATTAAAAGCGTGGTTTGGATGTGACATGACAGCACAGTTATGCTTACTTTGCCTTTGAGATATATTTATTTATGATCTGTTGAGTGATCCTTCACTAGGACAAGAATCAGGTCTCCAATAAACACAATGCACTGAACAATATATTTTTTAACATCTATCAATCCATCCCCTTTTGCTTGTATGAAGTCATGTTGCGGTGGCAGCAGGCTAACCAGGGTATTCCAGATATCCTCTCACTCAGTGAGATTCTTGACTTCATCGTATTCCCATATGGGAAATATCATTTCTCCTGCAGGTTCTGGGTGTACCCCAGGGTTAGGGTGAAGAACCGACATTAAAAAAAATAAAATAACTGATGGCCTGCACTCTGTTCTTGATATATACCATGAGAGGTTATGGTATCCCATAATATATGTGTTCTCCTTTAAGGAACAGAAGTTGTAGACATAACTGCTTGTTATGTTAATTGAATGGCCCAACTTTACCCAATCACAATTACCCCCAAGTCACTGTTGATCCCTTGGATCCAGCTGAGTGACACACCAGTGGATGAAATGTTGACTTTAATTTCTCATTGGAAATCTTGTCAGGAGCGTGAAAACCACACATCATAATGTTTCCCTCTGCCAAAAACAGACCAGTGCTCCCAGTATGAGGCACTGAGGTAACTTAAGGCCTTTCGGTTTATCTCCCACGGGAATCCAAAGATCTTCAGCCAGGGAGGTGGTGTCATTGACCATCTGTGCAGGAGCTGGCCACTAAGGGGAGTGAGAGGAGCCCATGGCAAAAAGTTTTTTGGCTGGGGAAACAGGAACAGCCAAGAACTCCTAAAAAAGTGTGTCTGTTTGTTTAAATTCAGCTGCCAGATGAGAAATGTCTTGAACACAACAGTAGACGTTAAAATGATTTGCGGTCCATGTCTTTAAAATAAGAGTCCTTTATCCAGTTAAAACATTTAGATGAAAGGGTAGTTGGAAAACTTGATGAAAAGAATAAAAATAAATAAATACTTTTTTTTTCCTTCAAAACTCTACCCAGGGGAAGAGTCTTCTGGCAACAAGAAGTTGGATGCTGGAAGTTGTTTCTAATTATACCTGTTTTTGTTAAATACTATATATCACTGTAACTCATCTGTAGTACTAGAATAAAGAATGTGTAAATGGACTAAACAAATATGCAGCCCATAATTTTTAGACTTGTAGTCTCAATCAGTGTTGATTCAAGTGGCTTAAGGCAATTTATCAGATTATGTGCAGCTCCCTCTTAAGTAAAGATTTCATTCTCACCCCACCAAATGATTTCACAGATTAGCACAACCTCTGCTTCAGAGAGAAAGAAATCAACAATCAAATTATCAGGTGCTGCTTGGCTATAATGAAAGTCTGCATTTTTAGCCATTAATGTTGTGTAATTGTAAACCCGGATAAAACACAGTATATTTTATAAAAATCCTAGTACTTTGCATTGTTAAAATTTATTTAAGCTAATCACTGATGAAAAATATTTGAGCCACAAATGCACAAGTTTTGATCCTTTGTACTTGGCAAAGAGTTTGATTTTGAGTCAAAGATGAACCCATTTCCTCCTAACTTTCTTTTAAAATATATTTTTGGGCTTTTTAGCCTTTGTTATAATGTGACAGGCTGAGGGTGGACAAGAAAGGTTGGGGAGAGCAGGGGGAAGGCATGTAGCAATTGGCCCGTTACGAAATCAAACCCTGGTCTCTGGAATAACCTTGTGGCATATGAGTTGCCTGCTCAACCCAGTGAGCTATACTGGCACCCCCTCCAAACTTTCTTGACACAATAAAAAATGCCTCACAGAAATATTCTATATTAAAAAAAAAAGAAAAAACACCCAAAGGGGTCTTACTCTTTTCTTTGTCACGATTCCTTCTCTGTTGCTGCAGGAGACCGCCACAGGCCTTCAGCACTGTCTTCAGAGCTCGCAAACCCCAGTCATAGTGCTGCTGAGGAGTCAACAACTCTCTGGAGAAAGAAATCATAAATCATAAATCACAGACAACACAGATATCAAACTACACAGGTGAAGCACGTCACCTGTCGATTTGACCCTAATCCAAACCAAAAATGACTTAATTCTACCTTGCCAGGTTGAAGATTGCTACCAGTTTGCGTCCCAGTATTTCTCCATTTTTGAAGCCCTCGGAGTAGAGGATGACTTCAGCAATGAGCTCATTGTCTGGCCTGCTCATGGCCACAGGCCTGAACAGCTGCTTTAGGTTGTCTGGAAGTTTCTGTCTGCCTCCATAGCCTTTTCCTGCTGGGTTTAATGTGATAAAGACTCCAGAGTTAGGGTCCAATTCCACCTAGAGGATGAAGAAATGAAGAACATGTTCTTCTCAATATTATGATGTGTTTTAAACTGGCATAAGTACAGTTTATCCAGTTCCTTCTTGAATTATGACAAATCCAGTTTTTACACCATATATGAATAAATAAATGATTTACTGAGCGACTGATTTGACTGAAAGACAGTGAAAAAAAATAGAAAAAAATAATTGTATATCAAAGCGACATAAATTACTGAGGTGGGCTTGAGAAATCGTAATGAGCTGGTGTTCAGCATTATTGTTTTTGTCTGCATTTGTTTATTTTCTGACCTCCTTCCCTAGCAGATCGCATGTGTTCTTATGGTGTTTGAGGGAGTCTTGAATGGCCTGAATCTGCATGGAAACTGCAGACAGCACTGCTTCCTCTAAACGGTTAAACTCGTCAAAGCATCCCCATGCTCCACACTTCACCAACCCCACAAAGATCCGTCCCATTGACTTCACATCGATACCCTGGAAAAAGGACAAAAAAAAAAGACCTTGTCATTTGTACTCAATTTGCAATCCTGTTTTGTTTGCGCATGTGTGTGGACTAATCTAAAGGTTAGTGTATGTGTGTGTCTACTAGTGCACATTTGTGATTCATGGATATATTGTATCCACATGTGTTTAGTTGTAGCTTTCACTTTGTATATGTCTTTTGCTTTTTGCTTTCAAGATTACGATTTTCACAGAAGCATCTATATACCTCGTCACAGTTGAACACCAGCACTTGACGTCCAAACAGCCCTCCTAAGGCTTTGACGGACTCAGTCTTGCCTGTGCCAGCTGGCCCATAAGGGTTCCCCCCGAGCCCCATCTTCATTGCCTGGGTCAGAGTCAGGTAGCATTTATCAGTCAGTGGAGTGTGCACCAGCTTAGCTGCATTCCCCTGGGAGGCAGTAAGGGATAAGATAGAGAAGAAAATTAGCAATAAAGACAGCAAAGAAAAGTGATGGTGGCCAGACAGCATCAGAGATATGTGTGAAGTGACATGATGGAGACTGAAAGAAGCTCGTCAAAAAATAAATTAAATGGAAATTAAATGAATGGAAAAAGAAAAGACATGACAAATGAATGATGGATGGGCAAAGAAAAGAAAAGTAAGCAGGAGTCTGGATGTAGTTGTAGAAAACTGCAGAGTGGAAATGCAAGAAGGCACTAAATTACAAGTGCTCCTTATCCCTGCATAAACAGTGCCCCCAAAAGGTTAAAAAAATAACTTCAAATACACTGACCAACAACTACACAACAGCTCCCATCAGCAGGTTACTGCAGCTGGCCACGCTGCAAAAACTCTTTAACGGTAGCTTGTGATAACGCTGATCCAGCCCGGAAACTCTTACCTATAGTGTAATTATTACTGATAGAAACTGGGATTAAGAAAACGTATGTGCTCCTAATACTACCTTAGCTGGGTCATACTGAAAGTAGCTACAGAATGAATAAAATGTTCTAGGGCTTCACCTGAATATTAAACTCTTGGCATATTTTGTCTAGATTTAGATATTTGGTTTCCTTGTCTTGTTTGTTACTCACGAATGTTATAATTTTTGCTATGGTTATACAATTTGACCTGATGTCAGTCATTTATCATCTGTGAAAATAGACTAATAACATATGGCACAACTTGCTGTTGAAAATGTCTGCTGCTTTCCTCCCTTGCAAGTCAATGTGCTGTAAAATGAATGCTAAGAAAGCAGATTTAATTTCCTCTGGTTTAATATTCTTAATTAGCAAAACAAAATGTCAAGTAAAGATTAACTGGAGTGCAGGAAACATCACTGAATGTTTTGGAGTGTTCCCTTTGTGTAATTGAAAAGAGGAACGCATACAGAACACATATACAGAACGCACTATATCACACCTGGTATTCATAGGTATAGCTGAACTGTGCATCCACCATATGTATGTGGCAGCACTTGTCCGGCCCCATGTAGAACCGAAGCTGCTTCTTCCAGGCCCAGGCGTCAGTAGTGGTAACTCCTGCCTGGTTAAGTTGCTTCACCACACTGATGTTATGGATAATATCCAAGATCAAGGCCTTCAGCTTCAACTGCAGGACACTAGACTCTGTACAAGGAGACATGCATAAATTTTAGGGTGGCAGAACCTGTAAAGGTACACAAATAACACATTTCTGACATAAAAGAGCATTGTCTCTGTAAACACAGGGTGCTGGATTTAACCAGGCCAGGAAATAGTTGATATTTGTTACAATAGTGTATAGAATTTGATTAAATCACAGTGTAGAACTGAGAAATTCTGAAATAAACAGTATGATAAATATATGCTGATTTTTTCAGTATAACTCAGGCAACACATTTAAACAAAGTTAGGACATTAAAAACAGTGCTGCATTACCTCTTCAGTTCATCACTGTTCAAGTGTTATGGAACTGATTAGACCAGCAGCTGTAACCCTGAATTTTACATTCTTGCTTGATACGGGATTTCTCTCTTTTTTGGTAAAGTTGTGATCATTCCAAACGGGTGTCAGTTCTTGACTGCAGGAGAACCATGCTGTTGTAATTTGTATTAAAAAAAAATAGCATTTGAGCTTATATAACAGAAATAAGCAAGGCCTTCCCCCCAAAAGACATCCACTGGAAAGCAGTAAATGTTCTTTTAAAGACCAAAGAAACCATGTATATATCATTCAGTATTAACAGGGCCTTTCAGTATGGGCAAGTTGCCCGTGCCCTGTGCACTAATGCGCACTGATACCATCGAGGATGGTGGCTTTTGTACTGTGTGCTTACAACAAGTTGAGTGATGGCCCTTCTGTTTAGCCTGGAGGATTTCTAAGAAGAGTTTAAAATTTTGACCTGTCAGACCACAGGAATAATTTCTGCTTTCCCTGGGTCCAAACAAAGGCCCAGAGAGAGCACTGGTGCTTCTGGGTGTGTATTTTTATGTGTACCTGACTATATACTGTACTGTACTATACTATACACTATACATGACGAAAGAGAGCAGTGTCACAGTGAAGAAAAAAAAAGAAAAAAATGACAATATGTATAGTTCTTATATAATTATAATTCTAGTAAAAAGCTTTCTTTTTACTGCCCAGCAACCCCCCAAAATCAATTATGGCTACACTCCTTTTTACATTTATCTCTGAAGTTGAGAATTACCACTTCAAAGTCACCTTTTATGCATATTCTTTTATAGTCTTGTTGACATGTATGCATCAATAGTGTCAGCCTAGCTAGAGATGCATACAAATTACTTCGGCAAATGTATGCCAAATGTATCCTGTCTTGCCTCACCAACAAATGGCTTCTCACTTCCTGTGGAGTTTATGGACATTTTAGGCAGACTGGGTAATTAGATTGTCTTTCTTGCCATTACTTTTGCTGCTTTAATCAGTCCCAGCACTTTATAGCCACTTGAGACACACTGATGTTAAAAGAAAGCACATCACATAGGAATTTTAACCTTTTTAACCCTTTTTCACAATGGTGTCCTGCATCCATGACTCCATTTTAAAATGAATCATAAACGAGCAAAAGTAAGACATTATTAGTTAAGTTAAAACTAATAAGTGACACGACCACTCAAAATAGTCCAACATGAGCCTTTGCAGCCTTTACACTGGTTTAGTCATAATAACCTTTTCAGCTATCAAAAGCCCCAAACTTGATACAGCTTGTCATTTTCAGTAGAAAACAAAATGAAAACTTCCCCGGGCACCATCCTGACACAAGCAGTGAATTACTCCAAAGCCTTCTTTTTTTTTCTTTAACAGCTAAAAGAAACAGCACTTGCAATATTACAGTACATCACCACCTAGGCGTGTCAGTCCTATCTAATGAAATCTCTAAGAAACATTGCCATATATTTTGGTTATTTACACAGAAGCCAGTAATTTAATAATGTGATATCGGGGAAAATAACTGCTACAGACATAAATAGAAAAGGCGTGCATGTAAAACATTCAGAGAATGAACAATATTATCTGTAAGCATATAATATCTCCATATAATATAATCCAGTGCTGTACTAAAATAAAAGGTATTCTACAACTGAGTGAAAAAGTCTAAAAGCAAATTTAGCCCACTAGCTGAAGTTAAGGATGAAGAAAATGACAGAAGTGATTTGGAATTTGACCATTTCCCAGAACGCCAATGTCCTGTGAAATGTCGATACTGCTGGTGCTTTTCATCTCATGAATGACTAAGTTATGCAAATCTAAAAGTAAAGCAAATTTGAGTTCTGAGGCAAAAGTCGGCTGTTATGCTTTATGGAGCCATATATTCATCCCCAGGTCATTAAATTCGCCTGTCAGTTATGTTGCCTACAGCTTTAAAGCGTACTACTGCCCCTTTGCAGCTTCCTAAGAGACTATGAGTGATACACTCATTTGGAATTAATTTCCCACTCATCTCAAACTCTCAACAGATTCAATCCAGCCTGAGATTTGGATCAGTATCTGACGTAGATTAAGTACACATATTAAGTAATTGTTTATCTGGACTCTCACAGAAAGGTCAAAACCTAAAATAAGGGTTGTGAAATTTGCTGTAGAAATAACCACAGAGAGAGAAAGAAAATCACACATCAAGCGTGGGGCAAAGGCGTGAATATTTTAAGACCTCTTGGGGAAAAAACATTGCGTAGTTCCTGTTTATCACAACTTCTTCTGTCTACCTGTGTATTACCCTTATGTCAGAAATCGTAACCAGTCAATATTGGCAATGCTAATTGCCAATATGGCCACTAGGGGTCATAGGACTCCAGTCAAGTAGCCCTGCTATTATATGTAAGTTATACTTGTATCACTTTATAGATAAACTGTTAAAGCTAGCGTCTACGTTTAGTTGATTACTTGGATTAGAGGAACAAAAAAATGTAGAAGCAGCGGTGAACACGGTGGCATGGCGGTTAGCACAGTTGCCTCAAAGCCTAACAGTAAGATGGTCCTGGATCAGCCCGGGGCCTTTCTGTGTGGAGTTTGCTTGTTCTTCCCGTGTCTGTGTGGGTTCTGTCCACATACTACGGCTTCCTCAAGCACTCCAAAGACATGCATGTTAGTAGGATTAGGTTAATTGGTGATTGGCTCTAATTGGCTTCAGATATGAATGTCAGTGTGAATGGTTGTCTGTCTCTCTGTGTTAGCCCTGTGACAGGCTGGCAACCTGTCCAGCATGTACCCAACCTCTCACCCTATCGCAGCTAGGATAGGAGGCTGAGACTGTTTTGGACATGAGCAGAAGAGAGATAGTGGATATATTGGGCAAAGGATGTTGAAGACAGATCTACCAGGCAAAAAGAAAAGAGGAAATCCACATAAAAGGTTCATGAATGAAGTAAAGGAGGGCCTGCAGAGGGTTTGTGTGACAGAAGAAGATGCTAGGGATAGAGTGAGATGACTTGTTGTGGCGATCCCTAATGGGAGGAGTGGAAATAAGAAGAAGAAGAAAGAAAAAGCTACAGCTTATACCTTTTAATTCAGCTCACTGGCTGGTTGTAATAATCACAGATTTGATGTTTATTCATTAATGTTGGTTATAAATTGCTTTTATCTTTAAGTTTTTTTAATCCTTGTATACACACACTGGGGCCAAGCTAAACTTATGTTAAATAAAATCCATATCATTAGTGCAGAATTGCATGTAGTTCAGGGGAATGTTACACCAGTCTGAATGGGCACACATACTTTATCTTCCCCAATGCTTAAACACAAATGTGGTCCCTACCTGTGTTATCAGAGCTGGTGTCCACTGTGGTATAGACTTCTAATTTGCTGTTAAGCTCCAACTCCAACTGATGCAAATTTTGTTCTTTTATAGCTCTTTCCACATCTTCAGTAAATTGGATTTGCTCAGCCAAACACAGGATCTACACAAAAAAATGCAACATTGTTTAATGCTGGGGGAAAAAAACGTATTTTTTTTTAACATCACAAGCTTGAAAGAATATTTTTAAAAAGCAGTTGTATAAAAGAGTGTTTGCACCTGTGATGGATAAGGAGAGGGGTCCACTTCCCCTGTCTTTGCTGCTGACACACATTCATACAGCAAGTGCTTCAGGGTCTCCTTCATTTCCAAAGACAGCTCACTTAACCACACCTAGAAACGAAGGAAAACTGTTTATGCAGAACCACAAAGGAAGGTTCAAAGAAAGAGCGTATAAAACATTTAAAATGAATACAGTGTGTGTTGCTTTGAATACATTTTTAAAAAGAATAAACATGCTACAAGTACCTTCTTAAACCTCCAACAATGAATATACTATCTATCCATCTATATACATTCACAGCTTTACCTCCACAAGGCTGGAAATGCGTACAACATTTCTGAGTGGCACAATTTCTCCCTCCAAAGAACACATGGCAACAATGTGCTGGCATTGCTCATCAAACACAACACTGTGGATGCCTGCACAGGGAATATATATGCAGACTACCTTCACTATCCAATACAACCGCTATGATTCAAGCAATATGAATAAATATAACAAAAGGGGCAAAACAGGCAGAAGACAGAGTGACAGCAGATAAATGCAAATGATTAGCAGCAACAACAGAATGTAAGAACACACATTTCTCTGACCTGCAAAGAGTTTTTTTAGGTGTGACTGGATGACACTAGGGTTGGTTGCCTGCCCAAGAATTTCTAACAGATCATCATCTCCAATGAAATAGAACCGTGAGAAGGCAGACCGCTTCTCCTGCGATGCAGACACAAAACCACATTTAGGTACTGGCGATATTTGAAACCCATGTGAAAGAAAGCAAATTACTTTTTACACGTGCATATTCACCTCCAGGAACTCATTGAGTGACTTTTGGCAGCGCTGTAGCTGGTCCAGTATGGTGACGAGGGAGTTTCTGATGCCAGCTCTCGAACTCAGAGAAACAACTCTGTTGTCTCTCTGGATGTCTGACATTATAGACCTAAGACACAGAGCGAGAAAATGTTCAGTTATGTCAGTTTCTATTTGTCAGCAAAAGAGAAGCCACCCTGATTATCAATGTAGTTAAACCTGTGGCATAAACAGAAAATTAACAGAAAAGAAATGAACAGAATATTAAAATTACCACTAAATAGAATACAGGTATAATATGTGACAGAGAATATGGAGCTAGACATGAACAACGAGGTCTTATGCATGTGGCCACCCTTAATTTGAATGACACCTAATTTTTCAATAATGGAAATGGACTGACAATTATATATACAGTGGTTTTCCAATCTTACTGAACACTCAAAGTGCTTCAGACTACAAGCCACATTTAAACACACAGTCAAATAGTGCTTTATTCTATACATTGCAAACATGGAAGTCTTTCAACTGTCAGAGGAAGCTACACTACCCAAAGAAAACTCATGCACTTATAGTGAGTGCACACATTCAAACACCAGAAGGAAAGGTCCAAATCAGGAATGTTCTTGCTGTGAAGTATCAGTGTTAGCCACTGTTGTGCCTAAATGGGCAAAAGCTTCCTTTGTGTTATTACACAGAGCTGCCCACACTGTACCTGAAGTCTTCATCAACTCGTTTGAAGCGAGCCTCCTCTCGGGGCAATGCTCCTCGTCCAAAAATGGGCTCCAAATAAACCCAGCGCCTCTGGATGGCATTCAGACTGAGCAGATACTCATCCAAGTCTGACAGACGAACTTCCCACAGACTGACCTGGATATACGTGGAGTAAATACTCAAACCTTTGTCACAGTTTCTTCATCAGGGATTAAATCTTAATATATGAATGAACCAAAAATAAAAAACTGCATGTACCAATACAAGCAGAGAAAGGTATGTGAAAAGTACTTTTTCCATACATAAAAAAAATTAAGCACTTAAAGTTTATTCATAGATTTAAGACTTTGACCCGACCTTGTCCTGGAAGCTGTGGTAATAAGGGGAATCTTTCAGCGACTGCAGCAGACAGCGATTATCTCCCACCTGGATAGGCAGAGAAATGGTGAAAACGTAATACCTAATACCTAAGACTTTATTTAGGCATTAGGTATCGTCCAACTATGTCTCTCTAACAATTGGGTCAAGTAAGCTCTTTTATTTGAACTGCCTGACATAACATTTCACACATGTACTGAAACCAGGGCAACATTCACATGTAAATATGGACAACAACATTTAAAGAAGCATGTATTAATTATAAAAATGGCTTTAAAAAAAAAAGAACAATTGCAATTTGGCCCTTGAAGTAACTTTTTTGTTAGGGAGGATTTGTTTGTTGTTGAGTGCAATGTTAAAATAAGTTCTTTAAAAAGCTAAAAATGATTTAACATGAAGACAATATGAGCAGAGAGTACAAACACGTTGAGGGATTGGTTGTGTTAGTTCAGTGAGAGAGTTTTCTGTAAAGAAAACAATTTTCACCAGCAGTCAAAAACTAATGTGTCCACTTATGTCTGCATTTTTATTTTGTTAAATACGGACAAAATTGTGCTGCCATCAGTTTGTTTATTTGGTAGTTCAGTTTGTTAAGAGTGAGGAAAAATAATTGTTTTCACGTTTGCAGTTTTGTCTTGTTTTATAAAATTTGAAATAAAAAAACACTAAATTTTCAGAAATATTTGTGGGTGTTTTTCTTGTTTGTTTGTTTGTTGCACTAGTTGAACACTAAAGTGGCCCTCCAATGAGGTGACAGTGCCAGCAGTGGCCCACAGCCCATTTATGTTTGAGACCTCTGTTCTAAAGAGTTCATTAAATTCAAGTGTGGCACTGATGCAACAAGTCAGCTTGTGAAATTTCTTCCCTTCTAAATATTTCACAATAAGTGGCATTACTACAAAGTGGAAGTTTTTCAAAAACCACTGAAACTCAGCCACAAAGTGTCTGAGGTTGATAGTGCGTTAAAGTCGCCAATATTCTGTCGACTCAGTAGGTCAACAGAGTGCCCAAACCGCAAGGCATTAAGATCAGCATAAAAACTGAGTTTTGCTGAGATGAGTTTCCATAGCTGAGAAGCTCCTGTACTGTATGTGTAGGCAGCCTTGTACTTTTGTCCATATGCTTTATAATCAGGGCTCATGTTCAGATAAATTTGTGTTCAAGAAGTATCTTAAACCACTTAGTCTAAATCACTAAAAGCAATACTTTAGTACAAAAAAAGTGTATAATTGCAGCAAATCCCTTTGTGGCTCTTTTTCTTATTCAATTTCCTCTGATAAATTAAACTAGAGTAAAGAAGCAGCAATCTTGTGCCACCCTATCCAAGCATATAATGAAGCTCAATTATATCAAGAGGCCATCCCAGATTCAATAGTCAACAAAATAGAAAATTTAAAACAATCCAATCCAGACAGGCAAAAGATTAACTACAGCAGAACAAATGTAAAGCAAGATGAGGACGAATGAGCGCAGCAGATAACTGAAGCTGTTTTCCTAAAAGGGATGCAAGTGCCAAGATTTGCCTGTTTGTCCCTCTGGAGTCATTAAACAGAAAAATCTCATTAGCCACTTGAATGTTCAAAATGTCTAAAGTTTCCTATTTGGCCATCACTTCCATCTTAGCAAACAAGTGCTTCTCTAGTGAATTTCAACAAGTGGATACATTTCAGGGGTTTTAATCTTGATTTGTATTCTTTTTACTATAAGTAAGTAGCTAATTTCTAGCTTATTTCTCTGAACTAAATCAAGCACTGTGCTGCCCAGCTATTTCTTATTGGCTAACTGCACCTGATCTAACTACATTAGATCTCTGTGTTCAACCTTCTCCTAGTTTAGTCCACAATAAATGAACTGCAATTTATACAGCACCTTTTTACACTGCAAGCTGCATCCACAGATGCATTTTTAATGTAACACCTGCAAACCTAGATGGATGCATCAGATGGTACTTAGGATTCAGGATCTTGCCTGAGGGCACTTAAACTTAGCATTGCAGGAGCTGAGGATCGAAACATGGACCTTCTGAAGAGCAGACAACCTGCTTTCAATTCTGGGTCACCATATACAACAAGATTTTTGAGGGCCATAAAAGAGAACCAGACAATCAGTGAGGAGTGCAAGGTCCATCCAGTAGATGTGACTGTTTTTTATAAAATGAGTTTTAGTCAACTCTAACCAATTAAAAAAAACTAAATTTACTTTCTAGTCAAACTTTAGAGATTCAGTGTGGCATTGTGAACCAAATCTGCATTTTATTTTGTACACAACAGCTGAGTTGATGTCTTTTATTTATGTGTGCTCCATATATCTACCTGGTTGACAATATCCTTCCAGTCCTTGATGAGGGTGAGAGTGCGCCCACTGCTTTCTGTGTACTCAGTGAGGGTGAAGGTAGCTGCAGCTCCCCACAAATCCAGCTCCCTCAAAGCTTCTCTGATCGTCACCTCCGCCTGAGCACGACTGTTCAGATCCTATATCAATGCGCACCACATGCACACACAAAAAACACACGCCTCTGCATCAGTCATATTGGGTTTTGCGTCTGGACCACCCGTTTGCCTCATTACATTTCCAGCACATCACTGAAATCTTCCAACATGTCCAAACCTTTTCCAAAAAACCTGGAAGACTAACATTTCTCAGCTTCGAGTCGTGATATACTGACTTTTCTTTTTTTGTCCAATTAAATATAGGCCTCAAATGATTTGCAAGCCAATATATTATTTTCTTATAGCCTTTTTTCGAAAGGGCTGCAAGAATTTGTGCATGGCTTTGTAAATATAAAGATATTAAACACCAAAATGCAAATATCAAAATGTAATAAAAGTGACTAAAATATTTCATTCTTTACTAGAAGTAAACATTATAGTAAATAATTGTTTTGTATTAAATCATATTTTAAGACATAATAGCTGAGCTCTACATAAACATTAAACGGTTAGTCAAACACCAAAATCCAAACAAGAGTAAGTAAAGTCCTTTACATCTTTGTTTCCAGGACAGATGTCAATACAACAACAAAAGAAAGCTTCCACTTATGTTCAGCTATGATCATTTCTAAAGGCACTTAAATATTTGCATTTTAACCATGTATCCTATAAACCCTTACAGTCAAATGTTTTCAGTTGGCTGTGTAATATACAAATGCAGGCCAAAGCAGCTGATATTTATAGATATCAGTTACAATCTTTATCGTACCATACTGAAAATGATCTGAGTTCTGAATCCCTAAAGGTTAGGGCACTAAAAAAGACATTTATATACGATTTCAAAAGTGTGTTTGTACAAACCTTGAGCTCCATTGCTTTCTCTATGATGGTATTTGCCACAGCAAGAAAGTCATTAAAGGTAAGTCTCTCTAAGGTCGTCCCTCTTGGGAGGCCTAGTAAACGGAACATGTCCAACCAGTGGTCCTGAGACAGGTGGTCCCCACGTACATACTTCAGCACTGGAATCATGTTCTAGATATTCAGATGAAAAAGGAAAGGAAAAAAAAAACAAAAAAACTCAAAGATTTGTAATTAGGTCTCTTATAAAATCAGAATAAAGATTTCCCTCTCACAACTGTGTAGATTCGAATGAGACGTCACAACCAGGGCGCCCCCGAGGGAACATCCCGCCTTTGCAGGGGTTTCCCCCTCAGGGGCAGCCCAGTGGCACGGTGGTTAGCACTGTTGCCCCTCACTGTTCCCTGAGTTCAATTCCACCGTCAGGCCGGGGT
Source organism: Etia nguti (assembly GCA_015106755.1). Taxonomy (NCBI): domain Eukaryota; kingdom Metazoa; phylum Chordata; class Actinopteri; order Cichliformes; family Cichlidae; genus Etia; species Etia nguti. Next base: position 17,327 of record VUQG01042084.1, on the reverse strand, counting down.
CTTTCTGTATGGAGTTTGCATGTTCTCTCCGTGTTTGCGTGGGTTCTCTCCGGGTACTCCGGCTTCCTCCCACAGTCCAAAGACATGCACTTAGTGGGGATAGGTTAAATGGAAACTCTAAATTGCCCATGGGTGTGAACGTGAGTGCGAATGGTTGTCTGCGTCTATGTGTTAGCCTTGCGACAGACTGGTGACCTGTCCAGGGTGTACCCTGCCTCTCGCCCTAAGACAGCTGGGATAGGCTCCAAATCCCTCCCCCCCAGGAGAAACGGAAGAGAATGGATGGATGGAACTGTGTAGATTTTAAGTCATACATCCACTTAGACAAACTGTATATCAAAATGTAGCAGCTAGTTGCTGTGACATTTTCTGAGTTAACGCCGACAACAACCAGAATGAATTTTTCCAGATATCTGACTCAGCCAAAGCATACACACATATTTCAGATAAGAAGACTTGAATTGAATACGAGAAGAAGACAGCGACATATTATTACTTGAACTGTACTAGTTTATACCTTGTATTTGTCGACTTCCTCTTGTAGTTTAACAGACATCACAGTGGGTTGCTCCAGTTTTCTTAGTCTGTCTTGCCAGGTAAACAAAAACTCCTCAAATACATATGTCTTACTCCTGTAAATTAAAAAAAGTCACAATTACATGACTAAACGCATAGGACTGATTAAAAAATACTCTATGTAAAAGTTAAAATATGAGCCCTAAACATGACCCCCCCTCTACCTGAATGATATCCAGTCTTCCTGGGCCTTCTCTGAGAACCCTTGGTGCCACTCCTCATACAGACCCCACATTTGGCTGCACTCCTCCATGTCTCTTTTTGTCTCTTCAGCCACAGAGAAAGACGGAGTCTCCAGATTGAAATAGGCACAGTCTTCACTGAGGAGAGCACAGGAGAGTCAAACTTTTGGCTGTAATTAAACTAAATGCGATCTCTTCATACCAGATTTAGTCGCCAACAGAGTCATCAACTGAAAATGACCTTGTACAAGTTGTTCATGTGGCACATGATGAAGGAAACAAAGATCCTAAATACTTTAAACGCTCTAAATCTCTTAGTGAATAAACTTGAATTAAAATAAACTTACAGCAGCTTAGTGCGCACAAGCTCTAGCTCCTGGAACTCTTGCTGTTTGTCCCTGATTGTCTGAAGACATGCAAGCAGGGCAGCATGATCACCAGTCTCAAGCATCTCATCTTTAGGCTTTAGCTGGTCCCAGCGTGCCTTAAACCGCTCCAGATCTGCCCTGTAAACATCGATACGACTGGCCGCATAACTTCGCATCACCTCCATCTAAGAGAGTACCATGCGTGAAAAAGAAGGAGTCATTCTGAGGAAAACATGGGCTGAAAAACCAATTGGAGCAATAAGCTGCTATTTGATCGATCTAAGTGTGTCTGTATGAGTATATGTCACCTGGTCTTTGACCATTAGCTGGTGGCTCTCCATGACAAGCTCCAGTTTGTCCCACTTGGCCCTGAGTGAAGAGAGAGAGTCGAGCCCAGCTCCAGCCACCGCACGTAGCAAGCGGTTCTTCTCCTCAGCAAATTGGAACTGAGGTAGAATCTATGTATAGACGTGAAGTACAGTTTGTTTCAAATGAATCGGTTAAATTTTAGTCCGTTCCTTGGGGACTTATAGGACCAATGCTATAAATCAATCAGAAATATGACAAGACATACTGTAAAATACATTAATGAAGACAACGTTTTTATTCCTTTGACAGGGAGCAAAATGTTTTACTAGATGTATGAAAGTTAACCTTTAATTCTAAAATTACCCACAAACAAGGAAGGAAGAAATTTACAAAAAACCCTAACAAACTGGGTTTAGGAGTTCATGTGTCTTACTTCAGGTTTGCGGGCAAGTATCTGGTTATATTTGGCACTAGCCGCACCAATTTCCTCCATACTCTCTGGTCGAGCGGACAAGGCCTCCATTGATTCTGTCACAAAAGTTTCTATTGCTTGTGTGTGGCCTGCAAGCAAGAAGGAAGAGAATATACTTTCAAAAAAAGAAAACAGAAAAGGAAAGGAAAAGTGAGAGCAAAGGGGATATTGTACAGCTGAAGAAATGGAAAACAAAATTTCAAGACACAGACACAAAATTGAGAAAGGGAAATAAAACACTGGTTTTTCATTGGTAAGAAATACACTTTCATATAAGATACACTTAATGTGTTTTATATAAAAGCATTTATTGATGCAAAGAAGAGAAACAAAGTGGGGGCTTGGCTAGAGTGTTTTCATTATGCCACAAACATTACATACTGGAAATAACAAGGAAAATCAAGGTGTCTGTGTTTACCTTGTACAGACTTCCTAAGCGAGAGGAGCAGCATGTCAAACAGCCTCTGAATCAGGTCATCTATGGCGGCTTTTACAGGCTCACAGTTAACGGTAATGCAGTCCACTTTCTCCTGACTGACAAAGAAAGAAGGAGGCCAGTGACAGAAATGCAATTGTTAAGTGTTACATTTGTGGTGTAAGTTCACTTTTAACTGCAAGAACTGCACCCCATAAAGAAATATAATAAGTACAACTATAAATGGATAAACAGGTCACTGACTCAGATAGTGAGACTAATTCTTGGTAGCGAACAGAACATAATGCCTTGGGCATTTCTGGAGTGCATCATTTTCTAAAAGTTATGAATCTGATATGTGATCTTTGGTGGTATGGGTAAACAAACTATCCCAAGCTGTTACGGAGAAAAACACTTCAGAGGACTCGATTAAAGATTGACTTGTAACAACCAAATCACTTAAGATTTCAAAAAAATCTGTGAATGTCCTAGTTATATAAACAGTATATAACAATACAGTCTATACACTTTTTGCCATGTTTACTATCCTTATGTGTAAGCATAAATATCATTTTCATTTCACCAGGTTTAATTACATTAGTTAATACGTGATGTGTACCTGGGTAAACGTTCTGACTCTTTCCCCTTGGCTTTCAGGGCCTTGAAATTTCTTTCCCAGTCCTGCACAGAACTCAAATGCTTCTCGATCAACTTCTCTAAATCAGTCTGTCCCAACACCACCCACTCCTGCAATTCACGCACACACACACGATCACAGTGAGGCGGGGTGCAGTGCATATTTCCTATTTTTAAAGGTGTCTGTGTTAAAGGTGACAGTAACGACATCATCCATCAAGACACAGATGACTAAAAAAAAAGAGAAGTAAAGAAAAGATGAGATAAAAGAGAAGTCTGGTGCAGGCTGAGGGCTTCCCCCTGCAATTTATACATGCATGATCACGGACAAAAGGGAAAAGACAATAAACTGCCTTTACTGTTCTGTCATGGTAGTATGCAGGGGAAAACAGCAACAGTGAAAACAACAGTGCTTCAGTAAAAAAAAAAATAGAGAACCATGACTGATCCAGGTTTCATTCTGTCAAAGAGAGCAATACAGTTATGCCTCAGTGCAATACTTTAGTGAGAAAAGTGTGACAAGTGTTTAATTATTTAAAATTTACGTACATATAAAATGGCACGCTGCTGAAATAAACTGAAATCAAGTCAGAACCATGATGATGATAATACTAAATATTTAAGTGCTGAGCCAAATAACTGATTGGAAATTATTAAATCTCAACTCCGGATTTGACCAGGCTCAAATCCGCTCCAGATGTCAAAGAATAACACAACATGCAAATTTTCATTTTTGTACAGTGATAATTACCCCACTTAAAACACTATACAGAGGCTCCCTTAAAGGAAAGTTAATAACAAATCACTCTCAGAGTAATTATAAGAGTCAAAACACCTTGAACTTGTGTTGTATAGCCTCCAGGCGACTAAAGAGGTCCTCGGCCTTGCTGAAAATTGTGAGGAACCCAGACGCATTTCTGTCAATCATGATGTTGAAGATGAGCTCATCCCCCTGGGCGCTGACCCCTCGGAACTGGTTTGGGATTGAGATGAAACGCTTCATTTCCCTAAAATAGCGTGCACGCACCTCCTCAAATGGTGGAGAGAACTGTAAGCGGCCCTGCCTGTTAACAAGAACAGGTTTAAACACGATTCCACAGTTTACTCTTAAATCCACATTAATCGATAATACCCTTTTAGAAGAAAGAGGAAGTGATAGAGATGGTGGAGAAAACTGTTGATATGGCTAAGGGTGAGAAGTGAGAGGTGGGGGGAAAAGTCAGCAGTTGCTGTAATTGACAACAGAAGTTGAAAATGCAGATGCAGAGAAAATGCAGAGAGGAAGAAAAAAAAAAGGTGACAAGAGTTAGAGGGCAGAGAGAGAAAGCGAAACCTGGACAAGTGAAATTGTGGGCACTGACTTGAAAGTGAGATCAATGTGTATTTCTGGCAAGTTCTTGTTCAGTGCTTCCAGTCCAGTCTGATACTGGTGTTCAAGAGCCTTGTACAGCTGATGGTTCCAGTGCTGACGCCATGCCCGCATGTCATCAGACCTGAAGCCCTACAGAAACACACGTAAACACACACTTTTTATTTCCTTTACAGAATTTTTTTTTAACTATTCGTCCAGAATTATTTATCCTGAAATAAGAATGTCATGCTGAAAACATGGAGACATATTTAGTTCTGTATTTTAATTTTTTTATTTACTATTATAGCCAAGTCAATGCAACTATTTTTTCAGAAATATTTTATCCACAAAATAAAAATCCTATTAGGAAAAACATCAGCGACACATTCCATCAAAGACGTCTGCAGTCAATACCTGAGCCTCCAGAGTGGCAAAACCAGCGCGGAGCTCCTGAAGACCATCCTTCCATCGCTGCTGATGTCTTAGTAGGTCAACATTCATTAGTGTCACAACCTAAAAAATGTACCCACAGACACAGAGAAGAACAAAGAGAACAGTAAGAGTTTTGCTATTTATGCCAGTTTGTTGTTGCAAAGAACTGTACTAAAGGCCAATAATTGAAATACTGTATCTCTGCAAAGACCTTCTCAATGAAGTCAGTGTGCCATTTTCGTAACTTCCTGTTTTCGGTGGAGAGTTTTTCAGCAGCAGCCTGCAGCTTGCCAATGTAGACTTCTAACTCTTTGGGGTTGTCCCAGGTGATCTGCAGCTTACTTCCTGTTTTCTTTGACTGAGAACGAGGATTCTTACAAAGACAAGCAGACTGATTATCTCCAGGTCAAGACACAAAATCGATGCCAGGCAAATTTTCAAGGTGAACAAAGTCCCAAGGATGATGCATTTTTCTTTATATGTATTCTTTATATGTATGTATTAATTATTGGTAACTCATCAACTTTGAGTCTTATACATTACCCACAGAAAAAAATAAATACAATTAGTATTATAAAATAATAATTTCAAATGTGTGCTGTACCTTAATGACATGCTCAAAGGCCAGGGCAAGATTTAGCATCATAGGTCTCTGAGAGGGAATCATCTGCTGGTCAATGGTGTTGTAGAAATGAGCAACCTATCAAAACAGTAATATGTAACAATATAAAATTTAAAAAAGCAATAGCAGATATAGACAGATATGCAGATAATTCAGGAAGGCAACAGTAACTCAACTAACTATTTGTTACCACCAAGGTATGCAGAAAAGCATCTCTGAACACAAATCACATCAAACCTTGAAGCAGATGGGCTTTACCAACAGAAGAGCACTCTGCATGCCATTCCTGTCAGCTAATAGCAGGAAATTGAGACTAAAATTTGCATGGGTTCAACAAGACTGGACAATAGAAGATTAGAAAAAAACATTGCCTGGTCTGATGAATCTCAATTTCTGCCGCAACATCCAGATGACAGAGTCAGTATTTGGTGTAAACAACATGAAAGCGTGGCTCTATCCTGCTTTATATCAGTGGTTCAGGCTGGTGGTGCTGGTGTAGTAGTGTAATGGTGTGCGGGATATGCTATTGCCACACTTGGGCCCCGTACTAAATACAGATCATCATTTAAATACCACAGCCTACATGAATATTGTGTCTCACCACATCCATCCCTTTATAATCAGTGTACCCATCTTCTGATGGCTGCTTCCAACACAATAAAATGTACCACATTACAAAGCTCAAATGATCAAAAACTGGTTTCTTGAACATGTCTTCCTCTCCTCACCCCCAACCGGTCACAGCAGATGACCCTGACCCCTGTTCTGCCGGAGGTTTCTTCCTGTTAAAAGGGAATTCTTCCTTCCCACTGTCACCAAAGTGCTTGCTCATAGGAGGTCATCTGATTGTTGGGGTTTTCTCCATTTTCTCTGTATTATTGTAGAGTTACCTTACAACATAAAGTGCCTTGAGGCAACTGTTGTTGTGATTTGGCACTATATAAACTGTACTCAAATGGCCTCCACTGTCATCAGATCTCAATCCAACAGAGCACCTTTGGGATGTGGTGGAACGGCAGATTAGCATCATGGATGTGCAACCGAGAAATCTGCAGCAACTGTGCGATGTTATCATGTTAATATGGACCAAAATCTCTGAGGGATGTTTCCAGCTCCTTGATAAATCTATGCCACAAATAATTAAGGCAGTTCTAGAGGCAATGAGGATCTAACTCAGTACTACCTGGGCGTAACAACTGAAGTAGCCATTGAATGTATATAAATAAATTAGGAAAGAAAAAATATTGCATGTCTTAGCTTCCGCTCTCACCTGTTTTAGGACGATGGCTTGTCTGTAGAATTTATCTGCAGTATTAGCAGCCTGTTGTATCTTGGCTGGGATGGGAAAGCCCAGGGCAGAGAGCTGCCTGACCTCCCTGAGCAGACTGACTAGTCTGTCTGAGTACTGGATCTTGAGCCTGCCATCATCATGGTCCAGCTCCATCACACGGTTACTGGCCTGAAGACTATACAGTGTGTGAGAATAGAGAAGTGCAAATGTAACATCCATTCCAGCCAAGTTCCACTCCAGGTATTTCAAATGATTAAATGAAAAGATACAAAAGAAAAACAGCATACAATTGCAAATGGATTTAATAATACTGTAGAATTGCATGCCTCTTTCAAACTTATATATTAATGACCAAAATAATATTTTGTGATGCTTCAACTGAAGTTCTTTACACTGTTGTTTCTAGGATTTTGTAACCCTAAGGTCGAAATATTACAGACCTGATCCCTGACTTTGGGTCAGCCAGCTCAGAAAGTATATCTCTTGACCAGTCCTCAAACTGCTCTTGTTCATAGGCCCTCAGAATCTCCAGCAGGTCATCACAGAAATGCAGGAACCCTTTGAACCCAGAGAGATCTGAAAGCAGAGCCTCAGCTATGCGGACAGAGTCTTCCACCTATTGTAGGAATGGAAAGACATGAAAATGAAATAAATATTCTTTTCACTGTCACAGAAATTATTTTGTATTTGACATTTTATAAAAGAAAAAATAAATCTGGAAATGCAGTTGCTTTATAGCACTGTATAAAAGTCTTGAGCACTCTACATTTATTTATATCTTGCTTTCAAGAATGAGATTGTCCTAAAGAATTTTTAAACTGGTCTTGAGCAATAGTTCTACAGGGTTTCTGAAGGTTTTTCAAAGTTTTTCTTTAAACATTGGCTGCTTTTTCACTCATTTTCAGTCCACTCGTTGTACCTGACCATTTTCAAAGGAATGTGTTTTATTTTTTTATGTTTTCTCTTAACACTGACCTATGAATTATTACTGACCTATGAATTATTCAAGCATAAAAAAGGCACCTAACTAAAGATATAAGCCAGCATTGTGTCTACATATGGGAGAAAACTTTCTTTGCTATCTTTGGGCATTTTAAGGAAACTGAGCAATTGGAGGACTTGAATATTTTAGGAAATTCAAGAAGTTGCAGGGCCTAAAATTATCTACAGCACATGAACAGTATCTGAAAGTCATGTCCTTAACAAATACGAAAAAATCCAGCAAAGAGCTGACACAGGAACTGAGATATGCATGTGGACTATCAAATGACCCAAATGACTTCTGAAGTCTCGTCAGAAATGATTTCCGTGAAAGGGTGGCTGTCATAAGTCCATTCTTAAGGAAGAGGAACAGGGAGAAACAGCTGAAATAAGCCAAATTACACAGGAAGTAGACTGAAAATCAGTGGCAACAGGTCTTATGGAGCAATTAATCCTAATTTGAAAATGTTGCTTCACATTGTCATCAGTATGTAAGGCGGAGGTCAGGAGAGAGGTACAACAGTAAGTGTCTACAGCAATATGTAAAACACAGTGGAGGCAGCATTTCATCCAGTGAGGTTGGAAATTTTGACTGAATTATGAATGCAGAAAAGTAAATGAACAAGAAATTGTTCATCATTAAAGCAAAAGTAATTGGTACATAACCACAGTACCTCATGCAAATCTTACATTTTGTTGGCATTTACAATGTAGGGCCATAAAAGTTCCAGTAGCACTCATTTTTGACATTAATGTCGTGTCATAACAATAAAGTTGACCGAGTATTTTTTTTAATGTCAGGTAAACCTATGAGCTGCCATTGACAGCCTGGGTTGCTGTGGAGAAGCTGGGATTAGTGCTATTTGGCCAGTAAGGCAGGGTTAGGAGAGGTGTGCTCGCATGTTGGTGCCATACTCTACGCCCTTCTGGCAGCTGTGCATAAACCAGTCACCTTGTGTAGGAGCTGTCGCACCCAAACTATTTTGTTGACCACCTCAGGGAGGTTTCGGCCAATAAGGGGGCCGGACTTTTCACCAGGACTTCCATGGCAGCGACTCTCAAAGTCAGTCTTCAGACCTGAGAAAACCAACAGAGAAGAGGGGGATCACAAATGAGAAGTGACAATTTATTACCACCTATTTTCTCAAAATTAGACATATCTTTTAACATATCTCATTTAGCTAATACCAGCATTCCTAGACACTTACCATACTGCTCTCAGGACATTCACTCTGACATCTATAGAATTGTATTGCCCTATTCAAACAAAATCATCTCTAAATTTCTTTCTCCCAGCCTTACACAATAAAATCAGCTGTTATGGACAATAACAATGTTACAGCAACATTAATTCGGCATCCACTGTCACATAAATATACAGCATGCATAAACAGGATTTATTCAAGGTGTTTGTATTATCCTCCAGTGTTAAGACAAACCAGTCCAAAGTCAAAAACCGAAAGAAATAAAAATATATATATATATATATGTGTACTATGTACCCTTGTTGTAGTCTAGTAATCTCGCCAGTAGGGTCTCTCTCTCTGACTGCAGTTCTTTCCTGATGGTGGGACGTCTTATCAGTTCCTTATGTTTCTGAAATACCTGTAATAGCTGGGAAATAAATACACAAACACAGGCATATCCAGTAAGTTAACTCATCAGCGCACACCCACACAATATTTCACAACCTGAGCTGAAGTGTGATGTTTCACTACCTGTTGTGGGTTGTCCTGTACATCAGCTATATAGCTCTTCAGTCTGCCAGCAACCTCCTGCTCTGATGGAGCCATTAGACGCTCAAACTGAGCCACTGCTGCTCTCCAAAGAGGCTATAAAAACACACAAAAAAATGAGAGTAAGCACTGATCGCTATTATTAATCCTCTTCTTGATTACTGATCATGATCATTCCTTCTCTATCTATCCTCCTGTCTCTGTCATTTTCTTCATTGATCAGCTTCTCAAAGTACTCTTTTCATCTTCTTAACACACTCCTGTCACTTTTGAATACATTCACAGCTCTATTCTTAACCACCCCAACCTGGTACATTCTTTAAAGCCAATCTAAACAAGTCTTTTTTGCCTTCCTTAGCATCCAGCCTTACATACAATACATACATTTTTCTAGGATCTCTACTTCCTGCGGAAGCTGAGAAAAGCCCATCTCCCACCATCCATTCTCACCACCTTCTACAAGAGCGTCCTGAGTAGCTGCATCACTGTCTGGTATGGTAACTGCACTGTATCGGATCACAATACCCTACAACGGATAGTGAGAACAACTGAGAAGATCATTGGAGCCTCTCTTCCCTCCATCACAGACACTTATAGCACCCGCTCCATCCGCAAAGCCACCAGCATTGTGAAGGACCCCACACACCCCTAACACACACTCTTGACCCTGCTGCCTTCTGGAAAGAGGAACCGAACCATTCGAGCTCTCACTGCAAGACTGCAAAACAGTTTCTTCCCCCAGGCCGTCAGAATTCTGAATACTCAGTGACTGGACTGACACACACACACGCACACCTTCATACACCAAGTGACTTTTTGCACAATACTCAGTCTTTTGCACATTTCTATTGCACTGTTGTGTCTGCACTGTCTTGTGTCCACTTGACTTGACTTGACTTGACTTTTCTTGGACAACCTCTTTCTTTTAATACTTTTCTGGGCTTCCTCATTCCACCACCAAGTGTCTTTGTCTTCCTTCGTTGGTTCAGGACATGCTAAGTATCTTCGTGGAATTTGGTTTCTATCACCAGTTCAGCTGTACTTTCCCAGCCATCTGGTACCTTTTCCCTACCACACAGAGCCTATTCAGTGGTAAATGTGGTATAAACTGTGATTCTTCAGAAGTGATAAATGCCAATAAACTGCTGAAACTGCTACCACAATCAACAACAGTTGCATACGGATGACAGAAACAAGATACACAGGCACATGAAGTTCTCTATATCTAACCTCTGTATAAGGGTTGTAATGCAGAGGGTTGAGTCCAGAAAATGGTTCGAAAACACGCTCTACAGTCAGAGCCAGCTGCTTCGCTCCTGGTAGCAAACAGAGCAGCTTCTCATGAACCACACGTAGAGTCACAACCTGGCAAATATAAAAAGGAAAAGTGTACAGCGTGCACATCAGTGTCCAATATCCATCTCACAAGAGTCACAAGAGTCAACAATATGACTTGTGACTTCTTAGTGTAGTGTAAAAAACATCCACGTTCAACACAGAGTGTAAAATGTTAACAGGGCAGATAAAATATAGTTGTAAGAAAAAAAAGAAGAGGAAATAGGCATCTGTGTGTATGTGATAGCGACTACATGTGTTTCAAGTAATATAACCTTGAAAAAAAGATTAATTTACGGTATCTAATAACAAGTTGAAAGGTCTGTTCCATAAGAGACTGACAATTTATGAAATGACAAAACTTAGGCCTGACTGTATTTTAACAGGAGCTCCAAAACAGATTTATTTATTTATCTATTTATTTTAAGGGCCAGTATCTTTTATTGGACTTAAGTTTGTCTTTTCTGTGTTCTGTCCTTCAGTAGAAAACATGAAAGTGAAAATTCCACTTAAATGTGATGTCTGAAAAAGTAACAAGAAGGAAACTGATTATTAAAAGTGTGTCTGTAAATGTCATTTAATCACTGTATTCAAAGCAAACAACAAAGAGATTGTGCAAGAACAAGCAAAACTAAACAAAAATTCAGCTTATTCTACTTCAAGTAAACAGGAAGTGTTCTGGAACTGAGCCACGGCTTACTTCATTCAATCTGTTTGCGAGGCATTGCAGGGTTTCCGGGGAGTGTTTGTTTCCCTTCCAGGGGTGGGGGGCATGCCTCTTCCACACCTGAGGAAAAAAAACAAAAACAGGTTTCCAGGACTGAACACAAATCATCTTCATCTGGCTTTTAATTCACAAAATGAAGACACGGTTTCTGTCAAATTTTACACACTCTTTCCAGTCTGAAGAAAATGGATTTCTTACCCCATACAGTACATTTGGAAAGTATTCACAGCGTTTCAGTTGTTCCATATTTTGTCATGTTACAGCATTATTTCAAAACTGATTAAATTCAGTTTTCACCTGAAAATTCCACAGACAACACCCGATGATGACAAAGTGAAAAAAGTTTCAGTGAAATTTTAGCTAATTTATTAAAAACGTGTAACGTGACAAAATGTAGAACAAGTGAAGTCCTGTGAATATTTTTCAAATGCACTGTTTTTTTTTCTCATTTTCTGAAGCTTCCCATACCTGTCCAGTCAAATGCTCACAGGCTACAACCCACTGTTCACAGATGGCAAAACCGGTTCTCAGGTTCTCTCTCACTAATACAAATGGTTCCTCAAAGATTTTAAGACCACTCAGCTTCCTCTGGACAAATCTCCCCAGGGCCCCGCCTTGTATAGGTAGATATAAAGAGATGCAAAAAGAAGATAAGGAATACAGTTGCTACATACATGCATATTTTTAAAAAAACAACAATTTACAAAAGATTTCCAAGGAGAATAAAGGAATATTTTGCAGCATAGTATCCAAAACCCAGAGTGATCGATAGTACGTCACTGCAATCTCAAGCATGTCAACATTTTATTTTTGGCATGAAGTACATAATTGCAGTCTGTAGCAAGTACAAAAAAAAACATTTGTTTCAGTTCCCAAAATATGGCCAATTATTACTTTGTAATATAAGGAGTAAGTAAGTACTGCCATCAGCAAATATTTTCTCTCATTTCCCTTTTTTGGTTTGTGTGTGCCTGAGAGAGTCCTACCGATGACATCCATGAGGCGGACCATGCGTGTCTCTGGATAAGGGTCATAATCAGTCTGCCTCCAAATGTCATCCAGAGCATCCCTGCTCTGTTCCACCAGATCCATAACATCAGACATAGACAGGCTATCAAGACCATCATATTCCTGGTGGGAACACAAAGAGACCAGTTGTCATTTTTAGTTTCCTCCCGGTGTGTCTATAATAATAACAAATTACTGTTGAAAACAGCCTTTATACAGTGCTAAGCTTTAAAAGTTTGAAATGACTAAATTTATCATATTGTAAATAACATTGTTTTACCAGCTTATTTATGGAATTATTGCTTAGGACAGTAACAGAATACAGTTCTCATCTCATAGTTTAATTACCTCCCACCCTGTGTACAAAAACTATATCTAGCATCATATAAATGTATTCATTTTTATTTGAATTCATTTTTTTAAATGAGTAAGTCTGGATACATATTTGCATTCATACCTTCTGTATTGGTTTGAAATGCTCAGTGAAATGTTGAGCTCTTTCTCTCAAACTACTCTTCTCTGCAGACTCTGAGAGATCTGCCCAGTACTGGAACTCATCGCTGGGAGTCAGGATGCCTGCGCAGAGTGTCAGAAATATGATGTACACTGTTTAGAAGTCATAACGTAATCAGTGATATATACAAAATGATATACACATACTAGCAAGATGTTTTACCACTCATAATGCATATGATTACATCTCTCCAAAATCCAACAATTTAAAAAACTATCATTACCATTCTGTAGAAACTAACACCCTTCCTGCTAAAGTATACTGTACAGACAATATGTGGACATACCCAGGACATCTTCCTCTGTGCGACCCTTCTTGGCAGAAGGTTGTGTCCCAGACTGGCGAACTACTGAACCCAGACCCAGCTCCAGCTCACTCAGGAGGCCAGCCAGTTTAGGGTCAAATGCAGAACGCCAACGCTCATCCTTGAGAGAACAAAAGGAAAGTTTAAAAAAAAAAAAAAACTTTCTTTCTTAGTCTAACTACAGATAACGATTTTTCATGTAACATATCCAGAACCCCTCAATGCACAGGGACAAACTCACCTTTAGCAATACAGGTGCGAAAACCTGTCTGACAGCCTGATAGAGGGTGTTAATGGGAGACTCCAGCATGGATGAAACCAGAAGGCTGTGATGAAGGTTATCTTCTGTGATCACTGTGGGATGCAGCTTGAAGAACACCAGCACATTCTCTCTAGTCTCCCCCACAGCTTCAATCTGTGGATGGAGATTTTTTTTTTTTTTTTAAATCAAAAAGGCACTACCCGTCAAGTCAACATATGGATGGTAACTGTACAGGACATCAAACAACATTTTGTTATTTGTCCCTCCAATTAGCACCTCTGTGTCAGAGACCACAGTTCAGAGCCAGAAAAAGGTGCCCACTCTAGGTTGGAAATTAGTTTCTGCCTCAAGTGGAGAAGTTCAAGTATATTGGATGTTGTCCACAAGTGAGGGGAGAGTGGAGCAGGAGACTGACAGGCAGGCTGGTGTGGTGTTGGCAGTGAGCAGACACTATACTCGTGGGCTGTGGTGAGGCAAGAGCTGAGCATGAAAGGAAAGCTGTTGATTTACAGCTTTACAGCTTTCCCTTTTATATAGGGACCAAAGTCTAATCAAACCATCTAGAGACTTCTTCTTCTGCTGCCTCTTTGATGAACACCCAGATAAGTTGGAGAAAGTGAATAGATGGAAGTTAAAAAATCATGTTTAAAAAAACAACAAATCAATTTCTTTGTTAAATTGATATTTAGAGATAAATATATTAATTGCATTAATATATTTATTGATAATTAATTTTAAAATATGGATTAGATTGAAAAGTGTTAAAGATTTAAACACTGCATCAGTTCAACAACTATGGATGTGTAATGTGACCCTTAAGACAAATGGTTTCACATTTTAATAACTTTTTTTAGAAAATGTATTACCTTATTTGATAAGCGAAGGTCATTGTCATGTCTGCTGACAGATAAGACAAATTCATTTCCATCATCTAAGAAGTTACTGAGCTCTGGGCTGTCAGTCAGTGATGATGATGGCTTTAATCCATAGAAGTTTCCAGTTGTGGTCAGAATAAACTTCTTGCGGGCATCATCTGAACCATGTGGCATCTTTCTGCTGGAACTAAAATACTGGCAGTGAGAAAGCAAAGACATCCAAATATAGAGATAAATAATTATGAAAAAATACGTGTTTAAAGAGTAAACGCAATTTCATTGATTATCAAGCATAGCTCTTGAGACTTTAAATTTAAAAAAAATAATAATTAAAAATAACCATAACGAGCGGCTTTGATATACGTGGTTAATCGGGGTAATCTCGCCATTTTGCGGTTTTATCCAGCAAGAAATATGCCTTAGTATCAAATACTATCAAACTAAAGACGTTAAATTTCTATTACAACAGCCTACCGTTCGTAAACCCACGAAACCTTTTACATTTACTGGTTCAGTTTCCAGCTAAATGTTATCGGGTAGTATTTAGAGTCGCTGAACTGACTCAGTGCTAACATCGCTGCTAAATTAGTAGCTGTTATCTCTGTGTTTGCGCTGAAACATCGTTAGCACACCAAACCACTACGCTTTTTTGTTTTGTTTAAAATCAGACTTATGCCTGGAAAAGCAGCAGTACCAGGTTGTGACAAAGGAATGGCTACGGGCAGAGTAAAACCATCAGCTAATAGCTAACGCTAGCTTTGCCTGTGTACATTAAAGTGCAGTGCATCAGTTCGCCGGCTCACTTTCGGCGTACAGTAAGGGTACAGAATATCTGGTTTCATACCGTTATGTCTCAAAAACAAACCAAACTCTGGAAGCTTCTGGATGCTTAATCCATGGTTTGAAGCTTTAGCAAAATTGCCCCTCTCTGTATGCAAGGGAGTTCGCGAATGCTAGTGTGGTTGCCAGGTAACAACGACGATCTTTTGTATCACGTGACACAGCTATTCCTACGCGGTTTTTTGCGGCATTTACGTATGCAGCCACATTAAATTAGATTTTTGTTTTGTTTTGTTTTACCACATAGAAATGTTAGAATGCAATAGTATTTATTGCCTTGTTACTTGAATAGTGGAGTAGTGTATGCTTTCGATTCGGCTACTGTATTAAAGGCGGCTTCCCGGAAGCTAAGTAAGCAGATGTAGATTTTCAAATTAAAAGATCACGATACACTTTGTGAAACACTCCCAGTGTTATGAATCCGTGCAGCGAACTGAACGAAACCGCAACGTATCGGCGGCTTTACAGACAACAAAGCAGTGTAGTCCGGGAGTTAGCTGGAAATTTAAAAGTTGTTATAGTGGACGTCGTCACAGTAGAAAAGTGTAGGTTTTATATTAGCATTAGAAAATGGTCAGGTACTGTGAGCCAGTGTGAGCTGCAGAGGTAAGAAACCTTAAATAAGCATGCTTCTGTGTAAGAATAAGTTGGTTGCAAAGGATTAAAAAAAAAATAATGACGCGTTTATTAATCTTATTTAGCTGATGTAAAGAAAGTGGGACAAATTGTAGACGTTAGGTATATGCTGTTTTTCCCCCTCTAAATTTGCTGCTCGCACTTTCATTTCCACACAATTTAATTTAAGAACAATGTAAGTAAACTGTGTTAACTGAATCTGTATTGTTATATCTAATGTGGCTAGCTTCTTCTTTAAGACAAGGGTTCCCTGCCAGACATAAATTACTCATCCAAGACTGACCATTTTCGGTCTTGGATAAGGAACTTTCAGATGGGGTACTCTTTTTGCGCTCATACTTGTAAACATGGCAAAAACCACTTCAAAAATAGGGATTCCCTTCTGTAAGTAGTTTCGTTTCTTTCACTGACTCTGTGTTGATTCATTTGGCACACACTGTGCTCAGTTGCGCATTTACATCATGAATGAAGATATTTTTATATATGAAAGTAAATATGTTACAAAATTCGCAACTTATCTTTAATGTTGACAAGCTAGTAACACTAAAACACTGATAATCAAATCTGCGGTCACACATTTCTCAAATCACTCTCTAAAGCAATCTTTTCCGTTATACGAGTTCAAGTCAATTTTGTGTTCAGTCTTCAATCACTCAGTTACTAATACAGTAAGTGCAAAGACCCTAAAGTGGGACTGATGAATCAAGGTGGGAAGAGAGGAACTGTGGTACTATATGAGGATGTCAAGAATGACAAAGAAATATGTGAGGGTGGTGCAGACATGTATGAGGACAGAGAGATAGTGGTGAGTGCTGCGATATAAGTGACACATTGGTTTAAAGTGGGGATGGGACTAGTCAAGGTCAGCTCTGAGCCCCTTCTTGTTTGTAGTAATGATGGACAGGTTGACATACACTACCAGTCAAAAGTTTGGACACACCTAATTTAATGTTTTTTCTTTATTTTCATGACTATTTACATTATAGATTCTCACCGAAAGCATCAAAACTATGAATGAACACATATTGAATTTTGTAGTAAACAAAAAAAGTGTGAAATAACTCAAAACATGTTTTATATTTTAGATTCTTCAAAACAGCCACCCTTTGCTTTGATTACAGCTTTGCACACTCTTGGCATTCTCTCGATGAGCTTCATGAGGTAGTCACCTGAAATGGTTTTCCAACAGTCTTGAAGGAGTTCCCAGAGATGCTGAGCACTTGTTGGCCCTTTTGCCTTCACTCTGTGTTCCATCTCATCCCAGACCATCTCGATCAGGTTTAGGTCAGGTGACTGTGGAGGCAAGACTATCTGGCGCAGCACTCCATCACTCTCCCTTCTTGGTCAAATAGCCCTTACACAGCCTGGAGGTGTGTTTGGGGTCATTGTCCTGCTGAAAAATGAAAAAATGAACCCTGACAAGGCACACCTGTGAAGTGAAAACCATTTCAGGTG
>VUQG01042081.1:0-11628 GCA_015106755.1 Etia nguti | reverse complement strand
TCGAGGGCTTTGAATTCAAACAGTTTATCGACTTCCCCACTCACTCCAAAGGACACACATTGGACTTGATCTGCTGTTCTGGTCTTACTCCCTCGAATCTTTCTGCTGCTGAAATCCACATAACTGACCACTTCCTCCTTTCATTGGCTCCTGTAAAAACCCACTCTGTTTCCTTCGCTCGCTCTGCTCCATGGTTCACCTCTGACCTCCGAGCATTGAAGGCCAAAGCTCGGCAGCGAGAGCGTAGATATAATCTATAAATATCATGTACTCCAATATAAAGACTCCATCAATCAGGGCAAACAAAGCTTCTACTCTGGTATTATCACTTCTTGTGAGGGTAACTCCAGGACTCTGTTTTCACTTCTCAACAAACTTCTCCAGCCCCCCAACGCTTTACCACCACACTTCTATTCTCCTGAAACCTGTAACTCCTTGATGCTGTTCTTCACTACAAAAATGAATAACATTCACCAGCAACTCAGTTCGAATGTTGTGTCTACCCCCTCTCCAGAACCTTTTTTCCATTTTGAGCCCTTTTCCACCTTTCATCTTCCTGATTTATCTGATATTTCTGAGTTCATATGTAAATCAAAACCTGCCACATGCCATCGTGATCCTATGCCTACAGGGCTTGTGAAATCCTGCCTCCCTTCCTTACTCCCACTCATCTCTGCTATCATTCACTCTTCACTCACCACTGGCATCGTTCCCTCCTTATTCAAGATTGCTTCAGTCACTCCAATACTGAAAAAACCTTCTTTAGACCCTAACAACCTCTGTCTGATTTCTAATCTACCTTTCATCTCTAAAATACTCGAAAAAGCAGTTGCAGCTCAACTTCATTCACACCTGGTCAATAATAACATCTACAAGAGATTTCAGTCTGGTTTTCGCTCATGCCACATTACAGAAACTGCTTTACTTAAAGTCACTAATGATCTTTTACTCAGAGCTGACTCTGGTCTTCTCAACATTCTCATCCTTTTGGATCTGTGCTCAGCCTTCGACACCATCTCTCACTCCGTCCTTCTAAGTAGACTTTCCTGTCTTGGTATCTCTGACACACCCCTAGCCTGGTTCAAGTCATATCACCTTGACCGCTCCCAATTTATTCAACTCAAATCATTCCGCTCTCGTCTATTCCCAGTCACTTCTAGTGTACCCCAAGGCTCAGTCTTAAGCCCTCTACTCTTCATAATATATATCCTCCCTCTTGGTTCCATTTTCCGTAAATTTGATCTTCACTTTCACTGTTTTGCCGATGACACCCAGTTATATCTCTCCTGCAGGCCTGATTCCTCCCTCCCACATTCTTCTCTTACAGAATGCTTATCCGAATTAAAATCCTGGTTCGGCTCTAATTTCCTTAAGCTTAATGAGGACAAAACTGAAATCCTCCTTATTGGCACTAAATCCAACCTATTAAAGGCAAATCATTCCTCACTCACTATTGACGACTCCACAATTTTCCCCTCACTTTAGGTTAAGAGCCTTGGTGTCCTAGACAGTTCACTATCCTCACATCAATCTCACCCGTTCTGCCTATTTCCATCTACGCAACATTAACAGTTTACGTCCTTCTCTTTCCACCCAGTCTACTTCCATTCTTGTCTGCAGTCTCGTTACCTCCCGTATTAACTACTGTAATTCTCTCTTGCATGGTCTCCCCCAAAAATCCCTCCATAAGCTTCAACTGGTTCAAAACTCTGCTGCCCGCATTATTACCAGAACCCCCTCCTACCAGCACATCACCCCCATTCTCCAGGAACTTCACTGGCTCCCTGTGAAATTCAGGATAGTGTACAAAGTTCTTCTGCTCACCTTCAAGGCCCTTCATAACCTCACTCCTCCTTACCTTTCTGACTTGTTAAGCATTATCTCTTCTGCCCGCTCACTTCGTTCCTCTTCTTCTATCCAACTTGCTGTGCCTTTTTTCCGCCTCACCACCATGGGAAGCAGAGGTTTCAGCTGCTCTGCTCCCAGGCTGTAGAACTCTCTACCCCCAGATATAAGAAACATTGATTCTCTCCCCCAGTTTAAATCCCTACTCAAAACCTGCCTATTCAAATCTGCATATTCACTGTGAACCTATTGTCTGTTTATTTTATCTTGTGCTTTCTTTTCTTATTTTTCTTTGTTGTCATTGTTCTATTATGTGTTTTATTCTATTGTTAAGTCTCCTTGGGTGTCTTGAAAGGCACTTTCAAATAAAATGTATTATTATTATTATTATAACTGTTTAGGAGGGAGATGGCGGGGGAGGGAAAGAAACTATTCCTGTGTCTGGTGGTCCTGGTCTGCAGGCTTCTATACCGTCTGCCAGAGGGCAGCAGGTCAAAAAGTCTGTGTCCAGGGTGTGAGGGGTCTGTGATGATTTTCCCTGCCCGTTTCCTGGTTCTTGAGAGGTGCAGGTCCTGGATGGAGGGCAGGGGGGGCGCCGATGATCTTCTCTGCTGCCCGTACAGTCCTCTGCAGTCTGCGCCTGTCCTGTTTAGTGGCTGCACCATACCAGACTGTGATGGAGGAGCACAGGACAGACTCAATGACTGAGAGAGCGCAGTACCGAGGCTGCCATCCGCGGCGCCATCTTTGCTTTTTAGAAGTACCAAAACTAAAACAAAGACAGCAATAACATCAGGGAAATAAATAATAAACTATTCAAATCACTGGGTCACAGACCGAGGACCATGACAAACCCAGCATCTGGTGATGTCCATGAGTTCAAGGATTCAAGCTGTCATTGTCAGCAAAGGGTTTTCAAGTATTAGAAATAAAAATGTTATTTTCAGTTATTTAATTTGTCTAATTACTTTTGAGACCCTAAAATGAAGTATTTGTGTTTTTAAAAAAATGCTTTAGTTCCTCACACTTTTATGCAATCTTTTTGTTCAATCCAATAAATTAAAGCTGAAAGTCTGCAATTCAGCTGCATCTGAGTTGTTTCATTTAAAATTCATTCTGGGAATGTACAGCTGTCCAAATATATATGGACCTAACTCTATGTGTAAATATTAATAATACATTTATAATAAAAATTGTGTGAAAATGTTTGCTCTTATAATTTTTTCTGTCAAGCTATATTAACACTTCACTGAGTTTGCGAGTCTTTATTATCTACGTTTATCTAACATAAATAATTGTTTTACCAACATATCAATAATAAGAGCTAAAATTCTCTCTGCAACATCTCAATGAACTAAGACCCTGGATCTGAGATCTAGAACCAGATTAACATGTATAGATTTTATACTTTTCCCCCCCTATTTCAGTTAGATTTTTATTTATAAATATATGCCCAATATTGCCTTACCTAGCAAATGCTTCCAAAAATTCCTGGTTTGTGATCTGGATGAACTCCAAATGCCAATCACTGTTAAATTCAGCCATGTCCCATCTCTGGGACATGAAATTAGCTACACATCAACCCTGCAAAAGTAAAACGCTTCATCTGTCATTCTATTACAGCAAAATTGCATACACTGGTAGGGGACAATGTGCTGCCTGAAGAGTATTTGATATTGTATGCGCACTTATTTTATGACTGTACATTTTATTTTCTACATGGTGTATGTTCACATTATGTAATACACTTCATTAAAAACTCACATTGCGTAATACATAATTTATGTGTCAATGGGAAATTCCCAACTATGAAGTTTTTTTGTCCACTTTGATTGGTCCTAGTTTGTGTAGTGTACAAACGTTTTCGACAATAGTAAATGCAAGCAGACGTGAAACTGAATCTGAAGCGGAAATGTGTGCCGGTGTTTATCTTGTAGGTCACATGCGGCTGGTGTTGTACACTGCTACGGCCACAGGTGGCGCCAGAGCTCCCTGTGTGGCGGGCAGCAGATGAACCGCAGAAGGATCCAGTCCACTCCGCACTCTCCATGTTGAGACGAACCGAGCAACTTGTTCTCCAGCCGACTCCAACCGTCCGTCACAGCCCGCCTACTGTCCCCCCCAAAACACCCAGCTGTTTCCATACAGCCCCGTGCTATGACGCTGGACTGGAAAAGAAGCTTAGGAGCAAGTGCATGATCGTTTCCCTGATCGACAAAGAGTGAGTTTACGCGTCTGTTACTACAGCACGACAGCACACCGCTAGGCACAACCTGCTATTTTTAGTCAACGTTACTTGCATCTATACAACTAACCCATGTTTTATGAGCTAACTGCTAGTTAGCTCTGATAGCGCTGAATGACAGAATGAGGGAAAAAATTGCGCGTTTCGTGGCATCCACGCTGTAATTTTAGTCTTCACATTGTCGCAGCATATGAAGGAATTCGCTCAGTGGTTATAGTAACGTCATCCTGAGTGTTTGGTTTGCCGTCTGGTTGGGTAGCAGCTAACCTTACTAGCTTGTTGCCTCAAGTAAACCCCTCATCGCCACGTTAGCAGAGCAGCCCGTGCCCCATGCGGCTGCAGCTTCGCTGTCACTCGTTTGCATAGCAACCACGATCCCCGCCGATGCCCAGGATGGCTGCAACAAGCGAGGGCACGTACCTGTGTGTGCTGCTTTTATGTTAAATCGGTTACAGTGTTGCGTTCACTTTCTTTTCTTACAAACTGTAAATAAATGAAAAAAGACATGTTATTGTGCTGTTAAGCACATGTGGCAGAGGCTCATAGGAGTACTAAGTGTAGTCATTAATCAAGCAGTCTGTAAAGTCTCTATATCGTCTATATGTGCCACGTGGGATGCGACGTTCTGCTTTGACTTTACTGCAGAGTGCAGATAATTCAAAGCAGAGCGACGAGGCTGGCAGACATTTAAATGTCAAATATGTGCAGGACAGTCTAAGACATCGCCAGCATTGGCCGGCCGCACTGTTGCAAGTGTGATGCCAAACGTGTAACCATTTTCATTAGTTCACCAGGAACACACTGTAAAAGCCAAGTAGGGTTTTCTGCAAAGACCACTTTGAAACTCACTTTAAATATTTGTTTTTTAATCTAACGACACACGCCTCCTAATATGACCATAGTAATTTGACAAGAAATGAAATGCTCTGATTGCAAAAGTCTGGGTTGATAATAACAGATGTTTAGGTGCCCCACTAGTTCATTTTCAAGTTTTTCAGCCCTTCCCCACTTTGTGCAAGTTTAAAAAGAAATCCCAAGCAAAGCTGATTTAAAAAAAAGCAGCAGATAAATACTGGCCACTTACATTAGAAAATACCATCTTGTTTTCAGATATCTATAAACAGGTGATTATCACATGAGCACTTCCTTCATTGGTGCCAGTCTACATTCATTGACAAGTCAGAGGCTGCTTCGCAGAAATGCCAGAACAGAGTGTTTTTGGGGTCACTCAGAAGCACAGACTTCATTATATAGCCTGTTTGTTTACAAGACCGCGCTGAGAACGTTTCCAGCTCTGTCATGTAGTTCTCATTAAATTGCCTGAAGTGTCTGAAAGGAGTTCCGCCCACAGCAATAACAATAACAAGTAATTTAAAAGATCCAAATCAGCATTTGTGCACATATTAAGAGTTTGTGAAAAAAATTGCAGCTTAACAAATAGAAGATCATGAGTTTCTTCAAGCTTTAAAAAAAAAAAGTGCGGGTCAAGCGATACTCGTGGCATTTGATCTTGATGAGATGATGACTAAATGTGGAGATTTTTCACTGCCACTTTGTCTCATCCATTTTTAATTGTGTGGTATTATGTCGAGCCTGGCTTTGCTTGTGATGAGAATAACACTGGAGTGCACTTTAGTTAATAGTTAAAGGGTTTATGGGAATGTCTCACCCTTGGTTGAAGTGAAAATAGGTAATATGTGGGAAACGGCTGCAGAGCTTGACGAAGAGGCAGTTTTAAAGTGTGTCTCTTGCTTAGACTCTATTTCTTTATTTGCTTTGTTGCTTCAGCCTTTCCGGGTCTGCACATTCACTGGACTTAGTCTTTTAAAGAGGGTTATATAGAGTGATAAATGTCTAATGTGCACTGTCGTCATTCACCATCAGACAAAAAATTGATCTGATATTGAATTACTGCTGAATGTCCGACTATGAGTGGTGGAAATAGCAGAGATAGGAACATGGCAAGCATGAGAAGGTCATTAGTATTACGTGGGCAGTGGATTTAGGTCATGAAATCATTACTAACAGAGACCACGTCTTGTTGCATATCTGATTTAAATAGATTCTAACACCGTTTATCAGATTGACGCTTAATACAATTTTTTCCACTTTAGAAAAAAAAAATCACGTTTGCTTTTCTGTGCTGACCTGTTGACACCCAAAGTCCTGACACGTCATGTGACAGTCTACCTTCCTCTAATCAGGTGGTGATATTTAATGGTGTTGGGCCCTAAGCCTATCAACTAGAACTGTGGCTTTGCTCTGTTGTGAATCACAAATGGGGAGAGAGTGGCAGGGAAAGAAGGAAAGAGAAAAGAGCCGTTTGAGTCATTTTCTGTGGGTGGATAGTCCTGCTTTTTATCAGTGCTTTTTCTAGCAGGAAGACACAGCAACAGATGTCCCAACTTCCATGCTGTACTGTGAGGGATATGCAGAAAATACCACATCTCACTGCATCCTGTAGATCAGGAGAAGCCAGCTAGGCGTTGATGACGGGTGCTAGGTTCTTGACCGCCTCTCTGTCTTCCAGTCTAAATGCTAATCTCTGCTTTATTTGTTTTTATTTGGAAATTAGATATTTTGTCTGCTCCTGATTGTCTCTGTGTATCTGAATAGTAATTTTCCAAAACATACTCTCCCCTTTAAACTGCTACTTTGAATCTGGCTGCTCTTCACAGCGGAATTGTCCTATTCCAGGGCTGATAAGTGGCTCAGTGCTGTTTCCAGTTCCCCTGAGATTTAAATACTTTCCCCGACATCTACTGGGGGAATCTAGGCTAATACTGCTCCATACTGAATCTTTCTCTCTGCCCCTAGAGAGCGAGCGCACTTTTAGTAGCCCATATTGTTCCAAGATTCCCTTCCCCTGCAGATTTTTCATCACAAGTTACTTTACAGGTGCTAGCTGACATTTATTTGTCACAGAATATCACTTTTTCCAGAAAAAGTATTTATGTGAGCACAGAAAAACATAGAAATGTTTAATGTTTTCTTATTGCCTCATGGGTAAAGCTTTTATCCAGATGCACACATCGTTTGCTCAGATATTATTATATAAAAGTCACTGGGACTTCTGTTATAAATGTCTAATTTGTCAACGTCTTCAGGTATGGTTTTATTTGCTGTAATATTAACAATGAGAGTAAAACACCCTACAAAATGCCATTGTCTGGAAACAATGGCATTTTGTGTTGGTCTGAAATTAACTCTGCGGAGTGAGGCAAAGGCTCCTGAAACCACGTTCAGGGCATTTAAATGTGGAACTGAAAACTGGATTCTTCTCTTTTTTGTTGAATTGTGTATCAAAAACAGCTTTATACCAGCATATAAGTTTAACAGAGCATTCCAATTATTTTGCTACATGTTTTAAAATCCGACAGCCAGGATTTTAAAACTCTGGGCTCTCTCTGTGTCTCTTGCTTGCTTTATTCAACACACAAACAAATAAAGCATTTGAGACTGACCTCCTGACCCTTAGAGTGACTTCTCATTTTGTTCCTGACCAGGTAACTGACCAGCAGGTGTCTGTATTTATAGAACAGGTTTAACACCATACATCCACCACTCAGCTTTTTACAGACTGCCAGCGAGTGTTCTCGCAGTGGCTAGTGCCTCTGCAATCAATATCCACCTCTCTCTCTATAGGTTAGTATATGGAGCTGGTGGTTGTGTAAATGCTGTCAGCTTTGGTTAGGGCCCAGTGTACTGTGTGGATATTGTGGGTGTAGTTGTAAAACTTGATTTATTTAAAATGTGTGTCCATTATAGACGCTGTTGTGTTTTGTTGACATGGAATACGTTCACTGTTTTGTTATTAAATAGTAAGCAGCCATATGGATTAAGCTACAGCTATTCAGACTTCCTGTTCATAATGTTTTTGTTTGATTTTGTGAATGAATTACATTAAGTATGATGCAATAGGAAATATCCTTTTAAATGTCTTCATTTGTTTTACGGCTGTTTCTGAGTGGCAGGGCTTGTAAGGAGATTTTGTTCCGTCGTTGAAAATGATTGGCACTGTGCACTGCCCATGTCAGACGCTGATAATCTGCAGTTTTCTGGGATAAGCTGAAGCATCTGTGTTGAGTTTACGCAGGGCCGTTGTAGGTTTCGGACATACTTTTAACACAGCATTTTTTATTTTTTTTTTAACAAATGAGGTGTTGCTGAGAGGCTTGGTTACGTCATAATTTTGCCAAATTCCACTTTTACAGGGTCATCACAATCCTCTGTGCTGGCAGGATGATATTGGTGTTAAATTTTTGGCTAATGTTTTCATGACATGCGTTTTATTGGTGCCAGACAAATCCATTAATACCTGTTAATGTAATTCTACAGCTTTGACTTAGGGGATCAATAGTGTTAGCATTCTGTCTGTTACTATGTCGTCTGTTTTCCTAATGAAGTAGTTAACAGGGGGAAAGTGGCTCTGTTACACTAAATGGAAACTTGTGACATCCATCTGTAGATGAACATGCCAAGTCACTCCAACAAAACAAGCATTGCTTTAACCTTTCAAAATGACATTGGGTCCAAGACGATGGGTGATTTCCATGACACGGGACCATCACCTGACTTCATTCTTAAAGTGACACTCCACATAAAATCAGTCTTTTTAACATTCACCCCACTTTTATGAGAGTTTGCTTTAAAAGCTTCAACTTGTGCCAGCTATTGATCATGAATAGTATGATTTATGCCATTACAGTGGTTTCCAACAGTGATTGAGTATCACGCAGGGAAGCAAAAATCTATGCTGCTCATAGGAGGTTGTTGAATCACTGCTGCAGCTTTTATCTGTGCTGACTTACACCCTCCAGTGTTTATGCGACCCGGCTTCTAGCATTCCTCTCTGCTTCCGCTTTTCTGTCCTTAAGTAAACAAATCTTGCTCTCATCTTTCTTTAGAAGGCACAGAGATTAAATTGATAAACGCTCCTATCTAACTCGTGTTATGTGTACTACAATATTTTTCTTTTATTCCAGATTAAGTTGCTTTTTGTGCTAACGTATTGAGCAGCTTTTGCTGATGTAACATTTGACATTTAAGCTTTATTTAATGATTGATTAGTGTCGTCTTCCCAACCATACTTAGGTTTTCACAGCGGCACATCCACCATGTCCAGCTGAAAAGTTTATATTTTTCTTTGCTTTACTAATTTTCGCATTAACTAGGGAGGCTATAAGTGCCTTTGCTTTCCATTATTCTACTTTTAAACAGACTTTCAAATATAAGGGGTGTTCTTTACCAAGAATTTGAGATCACACATTCTATAAAACTGTAGGCTTCATGCCATAGATATAGTTTTTCTTTTTAACATATGGAAATTGTAACAGTACAAAAACCCGCCAAAACAAATGTACATTGAATTTGAGTTTGAGTTTTCCCACATGATGTCATGCACACATTGCTTGAAATTTGTTTGACACATTGGATGTGATACAACCATCCGTTGTGAGGGAAAAATATGTATCCCATGACTAGTTGGCAGAGGTTCCTGTTAGTTGGGGTGCATGTAAACTTTTAACCCTGTGTGGATTAGATAAAATCCAAAATATGCTTATGCTTGTGCACCTAGTGTACAATCATTCCACCTGGGAAAAGAACATTTCAAAGAAGTCATTAAAAGTACAAAATTACCACGACATTCTAGCCCTTGATGAGTGTATGTAAACTTTTGACCACAACTGTAGATCTGCTGTATAAAAGGTGTTGGAATCCCTCATTTGGCGCCCTCAAAGTACAATTCCGATGAGGCTGCTTTGCTTTTGTGTTTAAAGCCTTTTCCTCAAAGTGGTGAATACAGCCTCTCATTTAAAAACCTGGCCTCCCACAGCTGCAATTCTCTTGTGAGGATGAATTGCCATTCACGGCACAATTTAAGATTTAATAATTGGGCTTTGTCAGAGCAGTGCTTGCTAGTGGGACAAATTTTGCATTTATTAACAGTGTGAAGATCAATTTCACTGCTGGAAAGAGAGTTTAAAACTAGGCCATCTACTATAGTAGTAAAAAGAACCAATTATTTGTGAAATTAGCGGTTTGTGAGCAGAGAAAATAAGGTGACTGACTAGTCACTCAAAAGGGGAGTAACTAAACATTATTCTTATAGATGTACTAACATATCTCCCCAACATCACCGTCAACTAATATTGGTATTTGGCTCAATATTCAAAGACAGTTTGGTAAATATTATCACTGTTGGTCCCATTTTTCTGGATTGAACTGTGATTTTTCCAGTTTGTGATTCCCCTGATTTATACCAAACAGCTCAAAGAACAGACCTCAAAGTAGGAGGGCTTGTGATTAGTACATTGGTCTTTAAGGGACATGAGTCCACCTAATGTTAAGTGGCCTTAGACCCAGAGCCAAATTTTGCATTGAGTTTAATTTGTGGCCATTACAGACAGTGAGTCCTCACTTTGTGTCTCTGTGTCTCAGCAGACTGATTTTTATGTGTTGGTAGAAGGTTATGTTCTGTTTATCTGTGCTATCTGTCTTCACTGGACAAACAGTTCCCGTATACCAAAGAACATTTTTAAATACCTGCCTCTATTACCTAGTGCCCATATGGATCATAGTCTCAAATGCAACATTAAGTGAAAGTCTCTGTCAAATTGACATTTCACTTAAAAGACAGAAACTAACTTAATATCTGACTGTTGACGTCTAGCTACGGTCACAGCACAACCCTGTGTGGCCTTACGTTTACCTAAGTGGGTTTGATGGTCAGAGATGAGGGTTGTTGAAGAAGGCTGCTGATAAAAGGCTTTCCTTATGAAGGCTGTCTGACGTGATAAAAGCTCCTACACAAGTACAAGCGAGGACAATTTGTATCCATTTAATCTTTAGAAAAGATTGTGTCAAGATTGTGACAGGATAGACAGTTCAATTTGACAGGATAAAAAGGTGGATTTTTATACTCCTAGAAGAACTGAAGGGTTTTAAAGGACAACTGTTACAGAAAGTCCAGAACTTTGGTTTACTGGGCAAAGATGAATAAAATATTTTCACTTGGAAATGGCAGACATTGTTAATGTTTCAGGGGTTGGCTATAATGTTACAGCCAGTACTATATTCAAGTTGGAAAGCCTACTTCTAGTCTCAAGTTACCGTATTTTCCGGACCATAAGGCGCACCGGATTATAAGGCGTAGCACATCATTATATACCAGCTAGCCCAACTTCAGTAACCCTACAAAAGTCACTGCTGTTTAGTTTTCTGTCTTCATTTATGTTGGAAGTGATAGCAGAGCTGTACGTTTTAATTTTTTCAGAAATCTCTCAGTCAGAACATGGTATATCATGTTTAGGTGGAAACTAGCGAGCTAACTTCCTGTTAACTTCGAACTCTGTTAAACTTAATAAATTCTGTTTTCATGGATGCCTGGATGTTAAACTTAATCGTTACACCTGGTAAAGCAGCAACACTGATCATTTTATTGAAGATGAAAGAATTTAGACAGTTTTTAACTCTCAGTGATGCTGCAGTGTTCGTTTGACTTTGGGACCTGAAGCGGACGGAGTTTTGGACCCGAT
>VUQG01042080.1:0-26406 GCA_015106755.1 Etia nguti | reverse complement strand
AAACTTAATTGTGTTCGTTTGACTTTGGAACCTGAAACTGGCGGAGTTTTGGACCCAGATTACTCCGCGAGGCTCCTGACTACGGTAGCGTAATGCTCCAACAATCCATCAAGCGGTGCGGCTTCGTAGCTTACCAAAGTTGTACTAAAAATTTTTTTGACAGATTTCTGAGCGCCGTGTACCACATATAATCGGTTCGAGGTCAGTGAGCACAACCAGAATTCATACATAAGGTGCACCGGATTATAAGGCGCACTGTCGATTTTTGAGAAAATTAAAGGATTTTAAGTGCGCCTTATAGTGCGGAAAATATGGTAATTGTTTGTTCATGGTGAGTTGGTTGATCATTGTTGTTGAACTCTTGGTGTTTAATACGACAGAGATTAAAAAGTAATAATCTGAATGAAGATATGTAAACAAATATTGAAATTATTTAATTTATTTAAAACTAACTGACATTAACTTTTCAAGTTTGATGTTACACCACAGATATTTCTAGAGGAAAATGCTAATGGTGCTTTCTTCTTTTGTCTTTGAAGTTAAAGGATGACAGAGCTTGGTAACTTTGTTGCCAACTGTAGGGAACTTATTGTGAGATTACATGGAAATACATGGCTGATATCTCTGATTATAAATATGCTTATTGAACCTATTTTCCATTTACAGTAACTGCAGAGTTGCACTGATGAAGCTCCAGCAGCAGAGGCGCAGCTGCATGTTTTTCCATGAAGCTTTTTTCATTCATACAGTCTCTGTGTTCACAAATCCCTTGTGGTGCTCAGCTGCTCTCCCACCATCCCCTGCACAGATGCACCCTACTTTCTGTACTGTACACTGTTGATGTACAAGCAGCGGACATTGAGTCTGTTGTGAAGGGGAAATGTCATCAGTGGAAAAGTAATGGGCACAAAGAAACAAAAAAAAGAGAAAAATGTCTGATTTTGTGCACACAGTTTGTACTGTAAGTTTTTAAAGAGGCAATTTAATTACAGTTTCACATTCAAAACAGAACGGATGATTTAGTCCAGAATGAGTTTTTATTCGCATCATATTTTTGTTAGCACTTCCCAGCTGTAAATAACAACCACAACTTCAAATATGCCGTTGATTTAATTAATGCAGTGTGGTGTAAAACCGGACAGATGGATAAGCTAATTAAAAATTCACCATCGACTGCTACAACAATTCCACGTACAGTTTACTGGTGTGTGACTTCTCCCAGCAGTCAGCAATCAGATGCAGAAACAAATGAAAGTATTTAAGACTTTCTGCAGATTTCCTGGGTTGTTAACACAGCCAGAGCCATTGAAATGTAACTCGCTCAGCAATTTGAAGCTCGGAGTTGGCATCTTAGTTACTGCCATGTTGATGTGTTGCAAGAAGTTACTATAAATGGTTAGTTGGCAACCTGCATTTGTGAACTGCATCTATTACAGAGACATAAACATATAAGTAAGAGAGTAACAAACAGGCTTAAACACCCAACCACAAACATGGTCCAAAGGTCCAGGCCACTCACTCCAGTTAGCTGTGGTGAAACCTATTCAATTTAATTTTATTTGCACAGTGCCAACTCACAGCAACAGTCATCTCAAGGTGCTTAATATTGTAAGGTTAAGAGCCTACAATAATTCCTAGTACAGTCAGTAGTACAGTCAGCTATAGCCACCTGTTTCATCATCCACCTGTCAATCCAAATAGCAAAGTCTAAGTCTTAAAAAATTCAAGTTAATGACTCATAACAAATTCATCACCTGTACAGCTGATATGAAGGGAGGCAATAGCTGTAATCATCTTAATTCTGCTGTTCATCTAGATATTTTCATTACTGAGTCTGTGAGGACTGATTTACTTTCCAGTGGAGTTACAGGAAATACAGTTTATGGCAGTTACTCCTTATGTTCTGCTGAGATACTTGGCATCATGTGAATACCTTTGATATATGCCACCCACTGAAACACTGTATGGCAGTGCACCACCTGATGGCAGCAGTCTCTGGCACCACATACACTACAAACCTGATCTGGAAGGGATCACCAACCAACAGCCCAAGGCAAGAATCAGATGAAGATGAGCGTGAACTATGGAGGCTTTAACAAACAAGCAATAAGCATCCACAACCAATGGGCCATACCAAGATCACATGATTCCCTCCAGATTAAATGTCTCAAATGTCCCCAACAGGATGAATGAGCCAAAGAAACGAAAATCTTAAAAGAAATCAGTGGATCAAACTACAAAATTACGACCTCAGTTATAATAAACTGGAACTAACCTGAAAAGGAAGGTGTGTCCTGATTCTGCTCGGTGCTGCAGGTTATTTTTCTAAACCAGACGTGAACAGAGTCTGAATAATGGAGCTGCAGCACCTGAGCTGATCCCCGCTGCCCCCTGGATACGAGCGAAAAACCCTTCCTCTATCTATCTGTCTCTCTGTCTCTCTCTCTGTCTCCTTCCATCTATCTCGTTGTCTCCCTCTTGTTTGCCCTTTTCATTATCTGTCTCTGTCTTCTCCTGTGAAGCCACTTGTCTTCATTTCTCTCACCCTCTCTTACTGCGTTTCTGTCTCACTCGTTTAGCTTCCCTTTCTGTCCTCTGGTTTATTCCACCCACCGCTCTACCTTTTTCTCTTCCACATAGACTCAAAAAGCTTTGAGATCTGGTTGAGATTTTTCTCACCAAATGTTTCCACTCTTTGTGTCACGTATTGGCGCGCTTGTTAGTGAACTATTGTGACTCGCTGTGGTGAGATTATCCCTTTATGTCTAAATTTGGCTGTAAGGTGAAAGTTAAAAGTCTCCTTTCCACGCTGTTGCAAAGACATGAATTCAACCTAATTACAACCATGAGTGCACATTTACCCACTGAGCAATTTTCTGTTGGTTAGAGGTCTAACAGATGGCTTCATGATACGTCTCCATGAAAGTTAAAATCGGGTTGCATTTGATTCAGAACTGTTAGTTTTGTCTGTTTATTTCATTGTGTATTTGTAGAACTATAACCTGGAATTTCATTTTGTTAATTTGGTTCATTGTGTTTCAAATGTAAAAACACATTTATGTCACATATAATTCCCCCCAGGGTTTAATGCCTTGAGCTACAGAACTACCAACCACCAATCAAAGGTTGGTGGTTCAATTTCTGGTTGCTCCAGTCTGCATACCAAAGTACCCTTGGGCTTGATACTGAATCCCAAGTTCATCAGAGTATGAATGTTACATAGAAAGCGTAGAAAAAAGTGCTTGTATGAATGGGTGAATAAAGTATGTTGTAAAGAATGCTTTGTGTTCTCAAGTAAAGCATATAAGAACTTTAAAAACCTTTAAAAATCGGTCTATTGATCATTTGTGCAGTGATGGGAATCAAGAACCGGTTCGACTGGTGATATCGATAATGGGATCGTAACTGCTAAATTCTAATTGATTCCCATTCCTACATTTGTGCGTTGTGTTTTCACAGTTGTACTGTTCCTACATGCTGGGATGACACAGTGGTGACTCTGTCGTCTCATACATTCTGAAGTCCTTTCTCTTGGTAACCAAACTAAGACATAAAGCATATTTTACTTTTTAACCAAATCTCAACTTTGATTGGATGTCTTAGAAAGTCATCTTTTTAAAGTCTTTTCAATCAGTTTTTGATTATACAGGAACAGCCACAATGTTACCCAGCAATCATCATCGCTGTTATTTTTACAGAGTCGGAGAAATGTCAGTTTTTAACTGATTTAATTTAAGGCTGAAACAATTGGTCCATTAATCATGTGAGAGCAAAACCAGTAGGCCACAAATCAGTGGGTGATGTCACAGCATCCTTTTATATGAAATCTTTGGGCTGCACTCACACAGACCTGCAGGGAGTAATTTCACCATCAACTAGAGCTGAGCAATTAATCAGATTTTTTTTAATTTAATTACAAATTTGGTTTCCAGCCATTATAAATACAATGTAACCTAGATGAAGAGTTTTGCATTAATTGCCAATCCAAAGCTCTCATTTTGTCCTGTGATATAAATCAAGTGCGTCACTTTTCTCTGCAACAGATCACCTTTTCCCTTCCACTGATCTCGCTCACTGTCTAGTTCAGCTTGAGTCGAGACGATGGAAAGGGAACATTTGGTCAAAAACATCGACCAACAAAGATTCCCGTCTGTGAACCTGTGCAAGGATCATTAATGGGTGGCTGCAGCTGCCCTCGTCTCTGGATTGCCGTAAGTCTCTCACCTGATCCGCCTTCACTGACATGGGACAGAAGTGTGAGCTGATTGTTGGCTTCATCCCTCCATCGCTCTCCCTGTGGCTTCTGTCCACCGCCACCTGGGCCTCCCACTCCCTCAAATGAACCCACAAACATCCCACAGTTGAACCAGACGATGGTAGGGACCCAGGGCTGACGCTAACTCTGAGAATCCCGTGCAACCCACAAGCTCCAACTCTTTGAGGAAATCCTAACTTGTTAACGCTCATGCTAAATAGCGAAGCTTATATTCATGATTATGATTCCTGCAGTCCTGCTGTCAGTGTCTGTGTTTCACTTGTCATTTGGCCGCCTCAGGACTAAAGCTGACAAAATGTCCTCTCCACAGCTGAATCTGAATTTTAAATCATAATTCCACATGAGAAACTATCCTCTCTGTGCTTTTTGTACCAGCCTCGGTCTCCCCGTTTTCCTCTGTTCCCGCTCACTCTCTTGCTTCTTTTCTCTCTTACTATTAACCCCTCCCCTCCCATTTTCTCCCCAGTCTGTTGTTGTGTGAAATGTAAAACAGACTGAGCTCGGCCTCCTGCGAGACAGACTCTAGAGTCGGCGCCAAGCAGCATGGCTGCGTCTTTCCAGCGCGCTCTGAGGCAGAAAAACAAACATCTCTCCGAACACTGAGACTCCGACACAACCTGCTCACTCTCACTTTTATCAGGAATTAGTCTCATGATGACGGCGCGAGCGACTGACAGCCGCTTCACTCGACAACGTGGCAACAGTGAACCCGAGCTCAGGAATAAAAAATAAATCTCACATGTAGAAAAAACAAAAACGAAAACTCGACTGCACGAAGGTGGAACGGACAGCTGGCTTACCTCAGCATAAAAACAGCTCGCCTGGTTCTGTTGACAGCATCTCCTGAGCTCACTAAACTCAAGTTACATCTATTTTTTAAAGCATGGATGATTGTATCACTTTCAGAACAGAAATGTTAACTCACGTTTAAAAGAAATCAGTTTTCCTCTGAATATGCAAATACCTGCAGCAGAATCTAATCAGATTATCTGTGTGTGATACCTGCGCTCTGAATCTGACTTTTGTTAAATCAGCTTCCTCCTAATGAAGCTGATTAGCTCATTAGTTAGCATTAATAAGCACATCTGCCGGCACACATTCTCTCACCTGCTTCATGACCATCTCCAGGCTACCTCCTGCTCTTTTGGTTCTCCCATGATTTTCATGGCCTTCAGACTTTATTATGAATAAATGATATGAATGAATTAGTTTTGCCTGTCTGATGACACCCAGGCTACCAGATCGTCTACAAAACACAACCAACCTGCACGTGCACACAGTCTTAATCCATCTTTCTACACAAATGATAACCTATAATCCACAATCTGCTACTGATATGAGAAGTGTAGAAAGACTAATTATCAAATGTTGTTTTTTGTCTTTTCCAAGAAGATTTAGCTTTTTTTCAGGAAGATAATGCCCAAACCACAGTCTGCTCATATTCCACCAGTGCAGCTCTGCAGTCAGAGTCTGGGATGAAAACATTCAGAGCACTGATAAAACAGCAAAGCAGACAACCTGTTGAGCGGCTAAACCTGAGTATCAGCTACAATGGAAAATATCTGGCTACAACAGGTAGCTTCCTCAGTTCTCAGACAATTAATAAAGTGTAGTTATCAGCTATTCTGGGTACAGTTATATAAAAAAAATTATTTATATGTGAAAAAATATTTTTAAGGCAATGAGTTAATATTACAGAAACAGAGTCAGAGCCTGAAGTGGTCGTATTCTGCTCAGATCCAGCTCCATATTTTTATTCTGGGACTCTATTAGAGTAGCTTTACATGATTCAGAATCCAAAATAATCCTCATTTATCCAACAGTGAGCTTTGGTGCAACCTCTCAGGCCATGCTCGGTCTGAAACAAGCCCTTTAAACCCCTCCCACTTTAAGCAAACTCTCTTCTAATTGGTTGCCCCTCATAAAAGGAATGTTTGACCAGCAGGTGGTAGGGGTTTCAGTGCCAGAGGTGACAATTCTAGTGGTATCATACACATCCAAGAGTAGGGAAAAGCTACACGAATCAAAGTGTTTAAAGGAGTCTGAGATTACTTACGTACTTATTCTAACCTCATTATCTGAAAGTAACTGTGGCCATCATTAATAAGAACCTCCAACACTGGAGCAGGAGAGCCGAAAGGAAATGAGGAAAAGCAGAAAATAGCCATTTTAAAACCAACAGACAGGAGTCAGTGACTGCAGCGTGATATTCCCACAGGACACAGAAACAGCAGCTCGCTCCAGAGCCAGTCTCTACACAAGAAAACACCCATTGACCGGTGTTTCCATGGCAGCAATGAGCGACACCGACTGAGCGGCGTTTCCATGGTAACAATCGGTGACACCCACTAACCAGTATTTCCATGGAAACAATCAGCAGCACCTGCTGACCAGCAGAAAAGAGGAAACCAGGAGTTGCACTTTGTGGTTTGTGGTTTGTTCAGAGCAGCGAGCAGAGGACAAGTTTTTAGGAGAGCATCAGACACTGAGGCTGCTTTGTTTCACCCAGAGAAACTGGCCTGTCTGAACAGGTGGTAGCACTGCAAGGATAAGACCCACAGCAGGTCTGCACTGCACTGAGCTGCCTTCATACAACTATGAAACCTTCCTGTAACTGTTGGACTTTTTCTGGAAGCCAGCCTTTTCACTTTGACAATCAGTTTCAGACAGAGACGTCCTGAGATGGAGGACGTGAGTCCTTACTGAAGCCTTTTTTCTATTAGAAGTAAAATGGGAAATATGATAATACCAAGGAAAAATGGTGAGGAGCAAAGGGTGATTGCAAAGAAAAATTAAACCAGAAATCACATCACCTTGTCTGAGACAGGCCTGAGGGAGGGCTTTGGTGGCAAAAGCTGGGCTGGATCTGCAGGAAGTGCAGTGAGGGTCCTGTGCTTTTAGCCCTCTGATTACCTGTAATGTTTCATGTAGACTCTACAAGGGACAAATTGCCCCCGACAGTAAGGTGGTGACTTGGGGAGGGGGGGATCAGAGTGGCGTCACTACTCCTCTGGTGATTCAGGCATCTAATTGGAATGATTGTCAGCCAGAATACGGTGGAGTGACCCCTACAGGTTGGAGCCGTCTGACTTACAAACAGTAGTGTGCACCTACAAAATGGATGGATTGATGGATGGACAGCTAGTTATCATTTTGGCTACTTTTGGCTGTTTTACAGATTTTCTCTCATTAATTTTCATTTTAAAGACATCCAGAGACTCTATGAACTCACTTTCAGGAACTTTAGCACATCAAATAAGCCAAACCCAAAACACCAGCACAGAAAAACTCACTTATAACTGACTGAAAACATTTCTAGCTCAGCTACAAACAACCAATGGGCTAACACTTCGTAGAGGCCTATGATACACTGGTTGTTTTCATTATCAGGTCATTGAAAGGAAAACTAAGCATCTTAGTGAGGTGCTGAGCCACCAGAGCAGCTTTAGTGCTCCTCAGCATTGTTTCTTCAAGTCTCTGGTACTAAACTGGAGATAAAGATATTTATTTAGTACGTTAATGATGGTAATAGAGAGCACGTTGATTCAAAATCCTCAACTCTCCCAAGTATGTAGAAACGTTCCTATGGACAGAGGCTTTGTCTTCCTGAAACACTCAGATCAACAAATGGATCAAAGCCAGCAGGCTGTGCGTTTAAGGGTTAATAAAGATGAAAAACTGGGTGAAAAGAGATTGTAAATATCAAACTTTGAGATCCTGACTGAGCACCGTCCAAATCAAAGCCAACGATTCTGTCAGATGAGAGAGTACAACCGGCTCTGTGCGGCTCTATGCATGTATAAAGCATGACTCAGCAGAAACACATTCACTTGTTGCTTATTAACTACATGGCATTGGTTCTAAAGACTTCACGGTCGAATCGGAAGCACGTTTTTGGGATTCATCTGCTCTGTTGGGCTGTAAAACATGTTCAGTGAGGACATCATTAAGAAATCTCTGCCCAATTAACAACACTTTAACCTGTGTAATGTGCAGTCAAATTGTCTTTTACTCCAGAATATAGTTTTAATGCTGCAGAGCACAGCTGCACCACTGAGAGCTGATTTTCTATTCTACATTTATTAACTTGGTTTTTAGCATTTTTTTGTTTAGTTTCTGAGACTGGAGCTGCTAAAACTGACTGCTTCAAGACAGAATATGAATAAATAAACTTGAGCTTCCCAGAGATCACGATGAAGCGCTTTTTATTTGAGTGTTGGTACCAACTCAATGTTTACTTCCTTATGTTAAGGTTCATCTGAGCCTTTTTACATTTTTTGCACTTTGTGTCACTTTTATTTCTTATTTTAAAGTTTTTTGTCACTGATTTGAAATATCGGCACCAACACTGCTCGATTAGTTTGAAAGTCAAAATGCAACAAGCTCCTCCAACATTTTCTTTGTTTCCACAGTAATAAATAACATTTTTTGCATTTTACTCCTCTACAACACCAGCAATACTCATTGCATCTTTCTCAAAAGATCAGAGCCTCTTATTAAACATGTTTAACCCACTGTGACACCAACGGGTCATGTGATAAGTTGGGAGTGAGGACAGGTTGGATCCACAAAGCAGCTCAAGATAACAACGTTAGAGACTTTCTGCATTATGGACGTGGGTCTCACTGTGAGACAGGGGTCTGCTCCGCCAGTCGGGGGAAATCTCAGGTTCGGGTAAAGCGCCAATCATCAAATGTGCACTGTGACTCAGTCCCTGCATACTCCCTGATAAAATCTCTTTATAGCAGAAATAAACATGTTTATGTCCTAGTTCAAAAAAATGGTCCAACTCTCAGTCGCTTCATTACATCTATATATAAAGCGATGGGTACTTTTATCACACTCCATTTGAGCACTTACAGCACTTTCTTATGACAAGCCTCATTCAGTCATTCACAGACACTCGTACAACCATATGTCCCTGCCTAAGTTCACACATTCACGCCCTGACATGAGGCTCTGGGGACAACTTTTCCGGATACACTTCCACGCAGGCTAAAGGAGCCAGGGAACCTTCCAACGCTACCTCCTGAACCTTAGACTCCTGGTGGGTGAATTCTTTAATAACTCAAATACTTGGATAAAGATGAATCTTAAAGTTTGCAATACTAGGGGCGTGGCCTCTTTGACTGATGAATGGATTGCAACACAGACGACTGTAGCTGCTAGCTGTCTGCTAATTGGAGTCACTGAATTGGATCTCTGGATCATGTTTGTGTCGTTCATGCCTTTTGCAGTTTTTCTAATGCAGTTATCTGACTAATAGTGCAGCTTTCTGTGCAGCTGACTGTACTAACTGATCATTGAAGAAATTTTGGTCAGTAGTCTCATTTACTTATCGCTGATTAGCATGTGTAATTTAGCAAATTTAGCAACAACTTGTTGTTCAGACATAAAGTCTTGAGAATAATTTTCATGTCTGTGACTCTGCTGAGGTTTGCTGGGGTCCAAGTGATCTAAATTATATCACCACATGGTCAACACAAGGATCCTGCCTGTTTTTGTGACTGCGCAGACTCGTCTGCAGATACTTTATTTAGAAAACACCAGCTACCAAACACTTAAGAGTTTGTTTATTCACTTGTAAATCAATCATACTGTTGTCAAAAAAATAAGAGTTTTAAAAATGTTTCAATGACTCCTCAAATATACCTCAGAAATTCATCAGTTTAAAGTATATGATAAATACGTTCAAGTCCTTGTTAAACAAGAATCATAGCTACTAGTCACATTTTTCTAAATAAATGACCATAAATTGTTGTATTTGTGTTTTTCTATTGTTTACTACTTTGACCCAAAAACTTACTAAGACTTAGTGTTTTGAGTAGCGTCACCTCTTTGACGTGTACCGACATTATCACTCATTTCAGGACAACTAAACCCTGTTTTCAATGCTAAATACTGCAGGATAAAGTGAAGTGTTGTTGGGTTGGTTTCTTAATTTAAAGAGTTGATTTCCGAAGACTGAAATACTCAGTTTAAATAAGTTGTAATGACCTCTGTTGTCTTATGATGTTAACTGATGACATGTGCTGTGGTCTGTACTCAGTGTGATTAAGCAGTCGTACTGTAGCTCTTTAAACAGCTCGTGTCACACATGAAGCCTCGTGTCTGAGGTTGAACCGATTCATCGTAGCAGCAGATGAACATTGAGGTGGTAAATTCAGTGTTTTGAGGCAGAATGAAACAGGTCAGCACATTATTGTCTAAACCTGCTGCACTGTACTGAACGCTCCCTGGACCCAGAGTCCATTTAGTGGCGAGCTCCCCGTGGTCCGCGTCCATTTACTGCCACAGCGTCCCCCTTTTGAAGCCAGGCTCCATGTACTTGTGTTTACCCTGTAAATCCCAGGTCTCCTGAATGAAGTCTGGATGATGGGAGAATGATGCACTGACCCATGACGGTGAGTGCAGCGGACAGCAGGCTAACCCTTCAAAAAACCCAGTCAGACAAGCAGCACAGAGAGCCAAATGATACACTAACAATGCACAAAAGCATCTGAGCAAAAGTGCACATTCACTAGCTACAAAAACCATGTGTTACATCATCAAGACCCAAAAATAACCGGCAGGAAATTTGCTTCTCAAAATATTTTATAATCTGAATTTGAAATTTGCTGCAAAATCCTGTCTTTAAAAATCATTTCAAACCTTCCAAAATAAAAAGTCTGGAAATAGAACTACGGCACAATTTACTGCCTTGTAACTGTGGTGGAACTGAGGCAGTGGGGCAGTTTAACTGTTGTTATTGTTGTTATTCAGCCCTCAAAATTTCAATTTCTATTTTTCCTTTGGTGAAGTTAAGAGGGCAAATCACCAAACACCAAATTTTAACATCCCTAAAATGATGATGATGTAGAAGTCTCAGAAACTCATATAAACTCTTGACTTTAAAGTGTTAAATAGATTTAGCACATGACCAAAAAATTTCCCACGTGTGGGACTAATAAAGGTTATCTTATCTTATCTTATCTTATCTTAAAAATGCTAAAATTACTATACAAGCTCCTTTATACTCCTGGAGTTTTTCTATTATTTTCTAACTTTACTAGAAAATCATTGGCTCTCTTATCAACATCTCCTGTAATGTTCTTTGTGTCTTTCTTGATACTTTCTCAGTTCGAATGAATGAAGCTAGAGCAGCATCAGCTGCAGAGATGACGGTGGCGGATTAACTGTTGGTTTGGTTCCTGAAAGCAAGCCCTCGAATGCTGTGGAGCTGCTGTAACGAGCTGTAGTGACAGTTTGCTGCGGCTCTGATGCTGAATGAAACTTCCCCAAAGAAGAGCCTCCTGCAGCACACTCCACTGTCACAACAATCGCTCTATTACTTCATACATGGAGAACGTCTCCTGACAGCCTGCAACTCCACACACCAACATTAAGAAGTGCTGAAACCTCGGCGAAGCCGAGATATTCGTCTCTCGGGATCTAATAATGCTGCAGCAGAAGCATCATTGCTACAGGACACCAGCGGCATGTCTAACATCTTGGGAGGAACGTGATTCGGGTGTTTGGAGCGTTTTTTGGGAGTTTGTGGTAAGAGACCGTGTGGAGTAACCTGATGATGAAACAGCTGCAGTGTTATTCAAAGCTGAGCTCTGCCAGTTGTTTGGGCACATGAGTAACCTAACAGATAAACTACATTTTTACATCCACATACAGCCAATTAATAAGTAAATAAGGTAAAAAAAGGATCAAAGTCAGGGGTTGAATCTCACGCAGAACACACAGGTTATAAGTTATGAAGGTACATTTTACATTTTCTTATAAACAAATGTTTGTTGTAAATGTCTCCGAGTTATGGAGATGTTTCTTATTTTTCTCTTTAATTGTTTTCTTGATGAGTTAACGCTGATCACCACAGGCTGGGCTGGATGATGCTTTAATGACGGCTTCACTCATAAATGTTAAGCAAACACTGAGTGAAGCCACTCCTTTCTGTCTGCTGCTATGAAATAATAAAAGTACTTCACAGTGAGCGCTGATGATTTCATTAAAGAGAACAGGAAACATCGGACTGTTTGTTGAGTTAATAAACCTCTGTTGTAGTTTCAGCAAATGTGAGCAGAGTGACTTCCAAATCCACTGGACCAGCAGCAGCCAGTTCCATCCCAAAACTGTGGAGCAAATCTCAACTTCGATCTGATCCAACTGCACGAGTTTGAGGTAAACATCCTCTATACCCCGATACGTTTTGGAATCTGGGATATGAGTGCACAGAAAAAAAAAAGCACAGCTAGCTGGAGACACTTTGTTTCAAAGATTTATGCAAAAGGACCTCATGCTTGCATTCGTTCATATCAATTCAGATATCTGAAGGATGAGCGTGGCACCTGGACCGCTGTGTGAAATGAAATAAAACCAAGTAGAAACGCTCCATGGTAACTAACTGCTGAAGCACAGGTGCACAAAATGCTGTTTATACCAGAATTAAAAAGCTCAGTGGACGAAAAACAGAGTTAAAAATGTGGTAAAATACCCCAAAACACCAACAGAGAGTCAGCCTCTGGCCCACCTCAAAGCGCCATCAGTCTGTGAACTTACAGGCATAGGTCATGGCGAAGCTGCTGCTCGTGTCCACCATGTCCACCTGTGGCACCAGCTTGGGGATGTCCTGGTTTTGTGCCAGGGCGAAACGAAACACCTCATACTCATGGGAGTCACCGGGGAAAAGGCCTCCTGTTGACAAACACACAGAGAGACACAGAGGGAGTTCTTCAGTGTCCCAAAGCACAAAGGACAGGAAAGCCCCAGAGAGAGAAACAACCGCTCACCCACAAGCCCAAAAACACCGGTGTGCTTTAAAGTAAGAACTGAAGCTGTTCGACTTAACATGAAATCAGATACAAGAGTGAAATCTTTATTGAGCTGGTCATAGTGGTTGTCCTTTATAGGCCCGCCCTGAAGAGCACCCCCATACAATTTGCAAAAGGAACTGTGTCACACTCAATAAAACTTTAAAATAAGGCTGAAAAATTCAAAAGAAAAGGAAATCGAGGGTCAGCGCATCACCCTGCTTCCCTCCGCAGAGAAGCTGGATTATTGCAGGAAAAACATCTCTCCTCAAAACAAAAGGTTTATAATACTCTCCACAAACTGACACCACTAGAGTAAGCAACTTTACCTGGACACAAATGGCTTTGCAAAGTCCAAGATGTAATATTGTTCTAATTAGCTCTGCGCTCGTGTAGCGCATGCTAGTTAGCCATGTGGAGCTGTTTAGCATGATTAAAGCATGTTAGTCTGTGACAGCTCTAATATTTCAAGATTCATCAGATAATAAATTAACTGGAAACACATCACAAGGTTTACCTGCAAATGATCTGCACCTATAACAGGGAACTAATGAAACGCATGAGTCTACTGTTAAGCTAACTGCTTGTATTCATATAGCAACGCCTTAAAAATACGATTAGAACTAAATGATGTAATTGTCAGGCTTCTCCTGTTTCACCCCAAAGGACTGTTATTTAAAATATGTTTAACCACTTTTTTTGTTTATAAGTGTAGGGCTTCAGTTACTCAGGCATCTAAATTTTGTCTATAAAGTGGTCAACGTGGATGTCACTTTCTGCTGCTAATAGCCAGAAACAGCAGGAGTCGGAAGCCGTGCCTCATTCCTGTCTGAACTTGGAAGCTCTTTTTCCTGTTTAAGGCCAAAATT
This sequence comes from Etia nguti, assembly GCA_015106755.1. Classification (NCBI taxonomy): domain Eukaryota; kingdom Metazoa; phylum Chordata; class Actinopteri; order Cichliformes; family Cichlidae; genus Etia; species Etia nguti. Next base: position 12,463 of record VUQG01042080.1, on the reverse strand, counting down.
CCTCAGTTGCTATGAAGTGAAACATTTTCACATGTTCAGCTCATATTAGTCCACTTATGGCCGCTAATCAGACTCAGGTTTCATTCTCTGTTGTCTGTAAATGAGGTTAAATGTGGCTCCTTGTCTTCATGCTGGGGGGAACTGAATAAACTCCCGGCTTCTCTCCCCTCCAGCTTGCTGTTCTTAATTTAATGTTCATCCAGTCATGATAGAGTAACCATGCCAACGATAGAAAAGAAGTTTTCCTCCCATTTATTTCACATTAATGTCCCCAATAAAAGAAAAGTGGAGCTGAACTGTGTGTTTTCATACTTTCATTTAAATGCATTCACACTCACTGCTCCTGAGCACCTCAAACTCCAACTTTACTCCCATTTCTTATTTTAAGGTAAAGTTAAGAAACTTTGTGATGTTTGATTGCGCTGCCCGTGAGCTGGCTGCTCAAACAGAGTTTACCATTGTCACTAATAATAATGAGTGCCTGCTTTGCTGTAATTGCTGTTAAAAGCCTCTTTTCTCTGCTCTTACTGGAGCCATTTTCCCGGTACTCACACCCTCTCAGCATAATGGTTTCTAGGGTCACGTGGAAATTATCCGAACACTTAAACTCCGACTGACTGACCCTCTTCTGTTTTCTGTGTTGAAGGAGGAAGAGATGCTTTTATATGACTGCACAGCACGGCGCTATGACTTCCTCAATTCAAATGTTAATTTCTGTTTTTCTTTCTTTTTGTGCTGAAGCTTTCATGGCTCTTCTTCTCAGCAGGAAAATAAAAATTGCTCTGTCCTCTCCGTCTCCATTCAAACAGATCTTCACTTTATCTTTGAATCAAACACTTTAATAAAAGGTTTCAGTTTTCAGCTTTTTTTTGCAGTTATGGTTGATTTTCTGCTGCTATTTGGTGATATTTAGGCACAAATTTTCTGCGGTTAAAGAACATGGAAGGTAAACATCTTTCTTCTGCACCGAGCTTCTCCATCTTCATTTAGCCAGTCAGTGCAGAAATTAGCGTCGCCATGGTTTCCTCAACAGAAACACAGCAGGATTTTTACAGAGCTTTTTGGATCATCGCAGAAAATAAATGTGGGAAAATAAAAGTTTACGATACCCACAAATTCTGCTCAGCACAATAATCTCAATTTGCACAATTTGATGCCATTTTTATTATTTTCGAAGTGTGAATTCAATCACCAGAAGGGGGCGATATGGAGTACAAAAAAAATCATATTTTCCAACAAAGCACCGTGTGAGTCATCATTTTTTATTCACATTTGAAATTGCTGATCAGTTTGTTTTAGTCAAGGCCCCCTAAAATAGACATGAGCACTGATAAGTACTGTGCTGTCCTTGCTGTGAAAATTAACACATTAAGTAGAGACTAGCTTGAAACAAACTTTCCCCATAAAGTGTCGGAGAAAATTATTAATAGTTTCCAGAGTTGCCTTAAACTTTTAAATGAGTGTTGGGAGAAAAGAGATTTTTCTCTCAGTACTTGTGACCTTCAGCAGTGTGGATGTCTGTGGGACGCTCAGCAGAATGTGGCAGCTGTGTGCTCAAGTCTGCAGGCAGACGGACACAAAGATTTCTGTCATTACTATCGATGTAATCATTGAATATGAGCCGTGGAGTTTTCCCCTGAATCTAACAGTGATGGTCCGAATGTGTCGGCCATGATAACTGCAGTCAGAGCTTCAAAATACACTCCTGGATGAAGGTCAGCAGAACCTTCACTGTGGCCATCATTATGATTTTTATTCCAAATGTCCTGATAACCCACATCTGAGGTTGAGACTCAGAGAGAAGGCGTTTTTTTCCAATCACTGCAGTATAACAGAAAGCCAGCTGAACTTCACAGATATCAATCTGTCCAGTCAGGAAACAACCGTTACACTGCAGAGACACCAACAAGACATTAATCCAGCTGCACAGTGCCGGTCTAAGAACAGGTCTCACTGCGGGACGCCGGCCCCTCGTCGAGTCTGAATCGGACAGTTCGGTCAGAGACGAGCACATGAGGAGGTCATTTTGTTCCTCCTCACACAGAGGAGCAGATAAGGCTCCATCCAGTTCTCTGTTTTAATGACCCATCTCTAGCACACTCCTGAGAATGTTCTGGGAGACACAGATGTGCCGTCCTGGAGGAGATGAACCCGTGCACAGATCCAGCATGAATGAGCTGCAGGTACTGTCTCATTCCACCAGCAGTGACAAAGACATGAACGAAAAGCAAAACTGGTGGAAAAAAAAGCAGCCAGGAGGGATGAGCAGAGAGCAGCGGTCTGTGGTCAGCACCTGCAAAACCATTCCCTTTTTTTGGGTTTGGTCTTATTGTTGTGTCTCCAGTGCACCTGCTGTCACTTTCATCTGTACAAAGCAGGTGAAACAGATTCATAATGGTTTATACTTCCCAACTGGACACACTGATGTCTCTGAAGTTTAACTGGCTATGTTTTATACGTTTAACCCATTCGAGCATTTTGGAGACTCTTTCTTCTTGTCCTACTCAGTTACTGTTTTTTGAAACTGGTAGTTATACAAGTCAGTATCATATTTATTCATTATTATCTTAGGAGAACACAAAGATATTCAAACTTTACAATAACTTTCTAATACAAGAGGTCTGTTATGATTCATCACCTTCCCACCCCTACGTGTCTGCTTGTCATATATTTTACATGACTTTATAAATGACAGTTTCTCATATACCCATACTTACTTAAATCCAACATCAAACACATCAGCTAGAGGAACACAAACTGGGACATTTTTCACTGTTCACAGCTTCAAAATAAAAATCTCAGTATTAATAAGAAAATTCACATAAAAGTCTTTAAAAAACAATAAACTATCCAGATATACTGGACTATGGAAAATATCATTTCTAACCACACTACTAAAACAGCAGTTTCAGACACTTTTTTCTACTTTTGGATTTGTATGATGTCACAGACAGGGGATATACCAGGTGTGATGAGTTTTATTTGAATACTCATAATGATATTTCTAGTATAACTTTAATAGTCTTCAGTTTTCAGATCAGGGTCCCTTGGAATTAATACTGTGGTTCCACGGGGATCCCTTCTTGGTCCTCTTTTATTCACCCTCATACACAAACAGTGCTGTATATATCACACAAAACTTTAATGTATATGAAATCTGTCATCAAACATGAGCTTCTTCTAAACTCACCTAAGCTCACTCTGCATATCCAAATGGAACTGTTAAAGAAAACTGACTGGATTCACTTTAAAGTCACTTTAAAGACCCAAATAGAGCACTTATCAAGAAAAGTCTATTTTAATGCGCAAACAAAGCATGTTTCTCTTGAAGACAGGAATACTGCTTGCATACATACTTCTGCATCCAACCTAAAAACGCTTGGTTATATATAATCTTCTGCACTGCATTTTATCACTGGGCAATCTCATAAACTATTGCATTCTGTACAAAAACATGGGATGGTGTAATAAACACCAAGCAAAGGGAGGACTCAAACACAGGGCACTGGGAGTCAGGGCAAAGTCTGAAATTTAAATCTTTAATCTCTGCAGGGATGACACGCATGGAGGCAGGCAGTGAAAGCAAACAGTGCAGGCAGGGGCAGTAAGAAAGCAAGGCCCAGAAAACCTGATCAAGGAAAATAACTGTGACCACGAGGATGATGGACACTGCAAAGCTGGAGTACTGAGAGTGCAAGAGTGCTTTGGAATAGGCAAAAAAATACCTCCTATCTCCCATTGCTAACCACTTTTCCTTGAACTCAATGGAAGATTTCATGAAGGGAAGAAAAGGTGTGAAAGAGAATTAAGGAGGACTCAAGTAAAGAGAAGCTCAGAGAATCTGATGGCACTTACACCAGACTCCCGTGTCAAAACTACAATATCCAGAAGATGGACTACAAAATGAGCTCAATGAGTTTTAATGTTGTTGCAAAATCTTACTTCATTATGAAGGTTGGAGTATTTCTTAAAGGAACATATAACCTGTGCAGTTTGTTATTTGTCCTTCCTGATCCAGTGGAACTCCTGTTCTCTTCTTTGTTTGGATTTCTATGACAAAAGTCAAATTCCCTCCATCCGTCACTTATCACTGAAGCATGTTCAGTCACATGACTTAACTGGACTTTACAGTGAACTGGGGTCACAATATTTTTGACCATGAATACAATAATAATAGAATAAAATAATTTCTTCATTTTTGTATCTGTGTACTCCATGTCTCTATCTTTAAACTTTATATAACTTGAAGTCTCACTTGCAAAACACATCTTAATCTCAATGAGGCACTATGTTCAAATAAAGATTTTGTTAGTGATAAAGTTTGTTGTGTATATTTGACCTAGAATAAAATCTGCAAACCCTACACAGTTTGGGAAATTTTATTAGAATCATTTATGATTTATTCATCAGAGAAATGAAGGCTGGAAGCAATCCATCTGCTGCGACTGAAGCTCTCTCTGGTTTAATAAAGACATGCAGGAAAACCAATGTTACTGATTTTCAGTGCCGAGGCGCTCTGGTTGGATGTGCGGGGTCACACTGCAGGAGGGATTTTATTCCAGTAAAATGAAGGTTAGTTCAACTTGATGCCACATCAGCATCCCACTTGAGTGGAAACCACAGCGGGAATCTGGACCAGCGGGCTGATGAATCGCATTTAAACTTCATTTTGGCAGCGTAACATGCGCTGCGGCCCACAGCTGCCTCATCCACACATTGCTGAGTGTGAGACGACCAGTCGAGGCTCGACATGGGAATAGACGAGAGGGCAGTGGAGTCCCCGCTTCATGAAGTCCTGCTGAACATCTGTTTACTGACATCAGGACTGAGGGCAGAAAACAGGACTGAGCCCCGGCTGTACTCGAGCTCTCTGCATGAAAATGGTCATGAAAGCAGCTGCAGCCTCGCTGACAGGATACCACATTTAACCACCGAGCCTGAAGCTTCCCTCCACACTCTGCATCAACTGAGTCCTTGGATCCAGATTAGTTTGTGATATTATTTGAGAAGATCAGGATGATCTCTCCCAGTTTTTCTTGTTCAAGCTGAATATGTATCTGAGAAGCTGCGACAACCAGTGTCCAAGTCTGCGGTCCCACAGCAAGAAATCCTGCCAAACCTCCTGATTCCAAATCTGAACCCAACACGTCTTATTAAAGTGGGGGTTCTGACTAAAAGGCACTTTTCTCTGATGAAACTCAAACCCTAACCTCTACTTTTACTTAGTAAAGCTGGACTTTTACTCTCCCGGGGGAAGAATAGGTATATACTAAAGTATAAATACTTTTACTTGCATTGCATCCATCACTGGGCTTGGCTTGCAGTTTAGTCCCTTATAAGAAATGAATCACTGACACCTGTTTAATCTTATTTGGTATGCATTATTTAAGCATCTGAACATATGCAAGCTGCTTCGCAACCCATTTAATTCGTTTCATCTTTGCTGTCACTGATCTGGGGTCTGCTCTTCAGGAACCTCTTCTTATTGTTGTGGTCCCGACTGAATTAGAGTTAGAACACCATATGTAGAGTCTACAAGTGCAGGATGTCCAGTAATGGCAGGGTTGGCAGCTTAATCCCTGACTCCTTGTGTCGCTAAACTAAAGTGCCTTTGAGCAAGAGAACCACACCATCTATGTGAGTCTACATGAGAGACAGAGAGTGTTTTGCAACCAGCTAAATAATAACAGTTAAACCATTAGGACACAAATCACAAGCTCATATCTTAGCTTTTTATATTATATTATGATGGAATAAAAGGTAGAGTTAAAAGGAGTATAAATCATCAATAACTCCGTCTAGAGATATAATAGCAAAGCACAAGTATTTAGACATGGCAGTAGACCTGTAAAGTGACCCGAGCAGACTGCGGTTTAATACAGATCTGAAGGAAATCACTAAAGCTTCAGATTAATGAAAAGGTACAGTTAAATTTAGAAATCTGATAAAAATATGATATAGTCATTCCAAAGAAAGATTGCAGGCTCCTCTCTGACAGTCGCATCAGCCGGGATGTCTCAGAGGAAATTATAGGAACCATCAAACATGCAAAGTCGGGATTATCATAACATACCATCTTACAATAGAAACACAGTTAAAATGCTAATGTGTGAAATTAGAGCTGCAATCATTAAACGATCAGTCCTCTGAGAGAAAATTAATCCACCCGCTACTCAAACAGACATCTTCACACATCTCAGCACCAAATAGACTAAACAGCTGATCGGGTTCAGAGGTGACTGGCTCATACAATAATAGCTAAATATGAAAAATCCTCTTGTGTACATGTAGCCTCAGGGCTAGCTGAGGGGATTAGAGGGTGGGACTTACTATTGGGATGTCCTGATCATGTTTATTGACATGAGAAATGGTACCCCTATATGGCTCTGTCCATCGTGCTGATTCTTATATCCCTATGAATTAATATAATAACCATACTTCTCTTGAAAAACACTTTATGTTCTTAAGTGATGTTAGCCATGCTTCCAGTGGTGTTTAACTCTGTCTCTCTCTCCGGGTCCTGAATTCCAGCCCATGTCTTTATCGCTCTCTCCTTCTAAAGTTCTGATTTTGTTATTTCAATTGCAAATTGAAATTTAGGAATTTGTCAATAAAAACAGACGATATTCCTTCATGACTCTGTCCATGGTGCTGGATATTACCATCCGACTTTCTGACCCCATAAATGTTGATTCTGAAATGTGTATGGCAGGAACCATGTTAATCATAAAGCACATTAATCTACTGTGATTCTGTCCTTTGTCCTATAATAAGCCTGTAATAAGCTCTGTCTGTGTCTCTGTGATGGACATGCTCACCTGTCCAGCGTTTACTTTGGAGTGGTTTACCCCCCACCCCAAAGTCATTGCAACATTTTAACTATATTTAATTTAGTCACACCCAGCTGTGAGTCTGGTGCTCATGCTGGTCCAATATTGTTAATAATCATATTTACCAAAAGAGATAAATAAAGGGCCCCTGTAGCTCTGTCCGTGGTGCTGAAGTCAGTATCATCATTTTTCTCAATGATTCACATATTTAACGATTTCTTTAACCATATTTGATGAAACTCAGTTGTTGGTAGTTGACTCTGTGACTCTATCCTGATCTCCATAATCTTCCCGCCGCTGAGAATCACTGAGAAAAACCTCCGCCTCACGTCACCGTGGCAAAGGTGCCCTGCGTGTTGCAGCGATATTAAAGTGCTGCAGACACAAAAAGCGCCTGTCCTCGCGTGGAAATATAAACCCTAACTTCGTGTAAGTCACGGGAGAGTCCCGACCACAGAAGCGCGAGCACATCGACACAAAGTCACAGCAGGAACATTCGAGACGGGCTGGAGGAGCGCAGGCACTCGGGTCCAGGCGTCCGCGCGTGAATCATGATATAAATGTTCTGAATATCTGGGGACCGGACTGGTCAGACCCCGGGTCCCCGGGGCTCACTCACCTATGTTGATGTTAGTTGGGAAACTTGTGCCGCTGCAGAGCCCGAGCAGCAGCGGGAGCAGGGCCGAGGGCAGCGGGCAGCTCTGCGGCCGCATGGTTCCTCCTGCAGTCCCGGAGCAGCCGCCGTAATCCCATTCACAGCTGACCGGAGAGACGCTCCGCAGCCCGGGAGCACACTCACGTCCACCGGCACGCTCCTCTCTCTGTGTGTGTGTCTCTCTCTCGGAGTCCTTCCCTCTTTTCTAACATCCACACTCGGAGCACAGAGCTGTGCTACCGCGGAGACTCTGACTCTCAGTGTTTGTTCACCGTTCCTGTACCTCTCTCACCCCCCTCCTCTCTGAGGAGCTGTGCACATCAGTCAGTTGTCGTTACACTGAAATCAGTGTGTGGCATTACTGTGAAATACATTTGGCCACATTAAAAAAGGAGTTCGTCAGATCAGATCTATGTTAATGAAGGATCGTCTCCTTCTCCCGCTGTGAGGTCACACATGTGCTAACTGGTTTCATCGTACCACAGTCACTTCAGTCTTGTATCGTTTTCCGTTCTAAAACTTCTCATCCGCTGCGAGCAGGGTTCGAACCTGCGCGGGGAAACCCCATTGGATTTCAAGTCCAACGCCTTAACCACTCGGCCATCACAGCTTCCACAGAGAGTACAGGTGAGAACGTTGCAGTGAGCTAGCGCCTCTAACTGTCCACTTAAACCAGTGGTTATGGGTTCGAGACCCATCCTAGGAGTATATCGGTGTTACTGGAGCAGTGGATGTTTGGTGGTCCCAAGAAAGGCAACTGCAATCGTTTTTTTTTTTTTTTTTTTTACATCGTCACTTTTGGAATCCAACAAACTCGGACTGCCCTTCATAGAAAAGCCTCGTGGGTTAGAACATGAGCTTCTGGGTACGAAAAGTTTAGCTAACCAAAGAGCAGAAATCTAGAGTTCCTCTAATATCCGCTTGAGGCTCCAACAGTGAAAATAAACACATTTACATCTTGCTCTAAAACCACTTTCGGTTTTTGTGGCTAATTTAAAATGGCTACGGCTAGTTCACAACACACCTATATGTTCTCCTAACACACCTGCTGACATTGCTCACGATCTCCCAGTCCTGCTGTGCTGGCTTACCCCCATGTGTGCACGTGTGTGTGTGTGTGAGTTAACCTCACCCTGCAGCCTCACACACCTGGAAGTAACGAGCTCACCTGAGGGCTCAGCTGATGCCTGAACTCACATCAAGCATCGGAGTGGAACTGAGAGAGAACCGTGGACCTGACTCACCAGAAACCTTCTGCCTCCAGTTCTACCTCGTTCTTTAATGTAAGTAAAGTCATGAACTTTTGTTCAGAGTCCAACCAGAACCACTGGTTATGACACAAAGCTTGTATTATTAGCTGTATTATTACACTTAGTCAGTGCTGTCTTAATTAAATCATAATTTTATCTTATCTTATGTAATGTGACCACAAACTCAAACTCAAAGGGGTCTGCAGATGTCAACCTGTATGGACCAATGCTATAACAGAATGCAGACAGAAGACAAACCAACATCTTCTTTCAGCCAATCAGAGCTTTGCTCACTGTGCAGGCTTTTAGCTTCAATCACAAGAACTGGGCTTATCCTGGGGCAGAAAAGGCAAAAAGAAAACATTAAAAACTGTTCCTGTTCATTGTAACGAAGCACCAGCACAGCAGCCATGCTGCTCAGGCGATGTACATGTATGACCACGAGAACATAGAATATGTGTGATTAAAAATCATCATAAATCACTGAGCAAAATGAATAATGACGCTGCAGGAATGGACGGTCCAGGGTCCGTCCCTTAGCTGTGCTGCTGTTGCCCCAAAATGCAGCCACCAGCACACCACCTTTCACCAACATGCAGAGACAATAGAAGAAATCACTAACTCTCTGTCTCTCCTACACAGGATTATTTATTTCCTTCCCTTCAGACAGGATTTAATTGTAAATATTTTAGACCAAAGAAAAAGGAAAGTGGGAGCGGAAACCTAAAAGCTGAGTTTATCTGCACTGACACACTGAGGGTGAGGCGGTGTGTGCATTTAACTGAAAGCCGTGGAAATGCCCGCCTTTAGATGCTAATGTTTACATCATCACACATGTAGCTGCTGGACAGCAGCAGATAAATGAGAGCTGTGGGAGCGAGGCGGCTTCAACGGCAGAAGTTGATCGTTTGTCGTGTTTCCTCTGGATCCGCCTACGCCGCCGTTAGCCCGCTTGCTGAGCACAGATAAATTAATTAGGCAGGGACGTTCATGAAGGAGGGTGATCACTTTCCTCCCTCTCTTTGTTTTGTCTCCATAAATTGGTTGACTGGGAGTGAATAGAAGGGGATTATCAGCGTCCCCGTTATTTCACGTGTGGGCAAATTGTGTAGGAGGGCGGCCATTTTGTGAGATGTTAACAGTGCGCCTGTTGTCCTCTGGTCCCAAGAAAGAGATTCTGATGGACTTTGAAGCTTTTGGATGGGAATAGTGGCTTTAAATAAACCATGAAATGTTCACTAATTAATGTAACAGCAGAGTAGAAGAATCAAAGATAAAATGTTTGTGTCGTGGTCGTAAAACGCGTCGATCCGATCGTTCAGACTGAAAAGTCTCAGCAGCTGTTGGATAAAACATAAAACATGTTCTGCTGCCAGAGAGAGGCACACCAGGAGCCTCTGAGGCTGATCACAGTAACTCTGTGCTCTGCACTTATGATGGCACTTTAAAGCCATCGTACACTAGAATCACTCACAGACTGCCACCGGGTCTCAGTTTAGATACTTCTGTTAGTACACTTCCACATAGTACAGCATGCACTTTTTACTTATTAAGCTCTTTACTGTGTTATTGGGACTGAGTGTGAAGGCCCCGTTGGACCTGCTCCATCGTTATTTTCACAGGTTTGCTTCCTGAGGGAGTAAACGTCCTCAAGAACTCATGAGATGTTGCCAGGAGTGTTCTCACACATGTGGTGCAATGTGTAGCTGCATAACATCCCCGACACAACTCCTACAAAGCACCTACATGGATGAACTTCAGTACATGTATTTAACATCTAGAACTGTACAAAAAGGCCTCTTGGACACGAAAGGAAGTTTTATAAAGACACAGCTTTCATGCTGTTGTTCTGTTACTACTGAGGCCATTTGAGCTTTCTGTCAATCTAAATGTGTTGGTGATCAATGATGTCATCACCATGGTGAATTCTGATGTAAATGATAAATTCATGTTCATTCGGTAATTTCAAAAGAAATTAAACCAGAAACAGTTTTTGTGTCAGGCTGTAAAACGTATTTCAAATTCTAACAGCTTTGTTTTATGTGCTGCTTTAAATTCGTGTTTCTGGTGATTCTTGACTTTTTCATCAACTCTTTTCACTACAGGACGCAGGAAATGAAACGTGTTTAGTTTTATAAGTTAAGAGTCTTTTTTGTTCAGTTAGATTTTGCTTTCAGTCCAGTTTCCTGTTGGGTTTGGCCATTTCTCATTTTGAAGTCTCTGCTGTGGTTATTTTTAAGGGTTAGTACAAATGTGATGCAGCATCATAACACGTCATAGGCATCGAAACAGTGGAAACAGTTCTCTGATTCATGGTGCGACTCAAAAGTTGTCCAAGAATAAACATTTTTGATGGCTAATTGAATGTCTGATGGTTCACAGCAAAATAATGTGCTGCTAAATAATTTGGCTGAGGTCTGTTTCTGTTTGATGGTTTGAATGGCTGACAAGGTGCTACCCACTATCCCTAAAGAGCAGAGGACCAGGGTGGCACACTTCCTGGAGAAACAGGATTTATTTGTGTGTGTTTGTTCTACTTTTTACTTTTACTATGTGTGACCCGTAGTAGGTACCTATTTGAAATAGGACAGAGCTGTAGGCACAAAGTCGGGTAAAAATGGGTTTAATTTTAAAACAGAATAAAAGTAACCGTGTAACAGCGGCACCTAAAAACACTTAAAAGCTTTACTTTATGAAATCCGATTAAAAAAAATGATAAAATTGTATGATTGCCCGTGAGACAGGATAAGCGCTGCGGGGAACCGGTTAAAAACAAATCAACATATCATACACGTTAAAAGGGACGGAAACTCACACTGAACCCCAACTGGGCAAAACACTATAAAAAGGCAAATCTTCAGTGCCGTCTTCACTCAGGCTCACCGCGGTGCATGCAAAAAGCGGCAAGACAAAAAAAGAGGATTTGTTTTCCACGCAGCGCCTTCACTGTCTGCAACGATATATACATACACATAAAAGAGGGTAAAACACTAAAAGACAATCACTGTCTGCGGTGCCTACTGATACAGAAAAATAAAACAAATAAACCAAACAAAATCGACAGCCGCAGCCGTCACAATCTGTCGGATTACACCAAGTTAAAACAAGTTAAAATACACTGATGTGTCGGGTCCTTTGCCCGCAGCCAGAAATCCACTCGGCAAAGCAGCAGCTCGGTACTCTGTAAATAAAAGCAGGAAATGACTTACGCTGGACAGTAAAACGCAGGAGTATCCCTCCAGCTGTAATGTTTTAGTTACCTGTCCACAAGTTCGCGTCACACCCTAATAAATATTGGTCAGTGGAGGTGGAGTCCACTACACGTTTCTCACAGGAACGCAATGTTTCCCACCGTTCTAACAGAAGGATAGGGGGCCCGCATCAAGCTTTCATAAAAGAAGTTAAAAGTGCCAAAACGCACGGCTTGGACCAAGCACTCGCAGCTTCAGGTTGGCTAGAGAATACCGAATTGCCCACACCTGAGCTTATGAAAGGGACAAAAACCAGCTCCGCCTACTAGGGGCGGTTCCCAGACTCAGGTCTCACCTGTCACACTAGGTTGCACCGGTGCGACCAGCCGTTGGAATAAAAAAAAAAAGTCTCTGCAACTCTGAAAGTCTCTGTGTGGTCAACAACAGACACACATTATGCCCATATCATGGTCTAAACCAATCAGAGATAGTCAGGGGCGGAACCTCTCAGATGCCCATGCCCAAGGTAAGATGTTC
>VUQG01042074.1:0-12356 GCA_015106755.1 Etia nguti | reverse complement strand
CAGGGATGAGACATTGACGATGCGACACTAAGCATGGAGAACACAGGGCTTAAATACAACAGGCAGTAACAAGGAAAGGAGACACACAAGGGGAGCATGGCTGGGAGCAATCAAACCTGACGAGACTGAGGGAAGCAAAACAGAATACATTAACCTAAGACGCTGGACCTTCAAAGTAAAACAGGAAACGCACAGACAGAACTTACAGACACAGACTCAGGGGAAACAGAGACATGGGACCAGGGAAGGCACAGAGACACAGAACAGAAGAAGCTCAAAATATAATCAAAACCTAACCCCAAAGAACATGAAAACAAGAATTAACCTAAAACAAAAGATAATAATAATCAAAACCAAAACCACTGAGTCACAGACTCAGGACCATGACATTAAGGTCCTCGATTAGTTTTGACTAGTCTTTCTGTTTGGAGCTACCTGGTTCTGCCTCATCTTCACTGGCCATGCTGGTATTCTCTGTGCCTCCATCCACGTGGTGACTGTAAGCACCTTTATAGTTACTTCATGTTTTTATTTGAGGTAATTTGTTTGATGCATATTCTGAAATTTGATGTTTGAGAATAATGTATATTGTCATCATTTCAGTCTCAACAGGATCTTGAGCTTTATTGTGAAAGGTTTATGTGGAAAATAAACAATCGGCGGAGCCACACGATGGGGTTACCATCGTTGCTGCTAATGAACCAACACATGAAAACAGTTGCTTGTCCATCTGTAGTGTGGTTATTTTAAATATAAGAGAAAGAGAGAAACTTTAAGAAATTAATATAGCCACTACAGTGACCATCAAAACCATGAAAAAATATTGCCGTAAACAGCTTATTTTGCGACACCATGAAGCAAACAATAGCGTAATATGAAATGATAGACGTTTTCATATCGTCATCCGATATATATCGTCATATCGAACAGCCCTAACCTATATTATTCAATGAAAGATTTTTTTTTTTAAATTTACTTATTTTATCTTCCAAGATCATTAAAAGACTCACACTTAAATTAGCTGACCTTAGACAACCTTCCTGGAATATCTAAAGGGCAGGGTTTTGCACAGACAGGGTTTCATTTTCACTTCAACCAAAACTAGTTGACGGCACAGGAATAAGGGACTGGTAACAGCAGTCGGGACTGGTTTTTTTTTTTCCAGTTTGGAAATTCCTGCCTTAACAAAGTTCTACCTTTTGATTTTGAAAAAAGTGATTAGTTTTTTGTGTGGCTTGTTTTTAACATTTATTTAAGAACTCTGGGGAAGACTGACACATACATCTGGTGAGTAAACAAACAAACAAAAAACAAAGAAAATTTGGCAATATAGTAAGCAAATACAATGTTTGTACAGTATGACTAAACTGATCAAGAATATTAAGGGATTCAGTGCACAAGACATTGCAGAACATCAGGCTAAGAAATATTGAAGTGCTGTAGATTTTCATTAGCAGACACATGTATGAGAAGAAAGTATAGTAAGTAGGCTAAAGATAATATTATTTTTATTCTAGATATTAAAAATTTCAATTCAGTATTTTTAAAATCAACCAGAAAACAATAAATACAAAGAATACAAAGAATAAAAAATAATCCTCCAAAACCAATCCTCCTATTTAAGTGTCCCTGACTGAGGAGAAGCGAAAGGGAAAGTTTGTTTTGAATCATCTATCCAACAATTATTTGGCAAAAGCTTTTTAAGTTTGGGGATTTTATGATCAAAAAGAAGGTATAACAGATTTTTATGTATAAATCCCAAGACGTTTCTGGGTTTCAAAATTCTATAATTACAGTGACTTTTAGATTTCCTTGTAGTTTTGCCTCTATACACCACCACAATTCACTTTAAGTTAAACAGTCAAAATGAGATTACCAAAAAGCACCACTGAATGACACAGGAAATCCGTCCTGCCCGTGGACATCTCCCTGTACAACTCCTCCATCTAATACACTGTAAACACTGCAATAGTCACACCCTTTTTACACACGCTCTACAGTAAAATAGCAAATGACAAAGTTCACAGGTTAGAGTCAAATGTCAACCATATATATTCCACCCCTGTAATATTCTCACGTCTGTAAAATTCTTTGTCTTTGTATAATTGGGCAATCTGTGTATATTAGTGCAATTTCTTAAATTTGTAAACTATGTAACATATTGTATTATTTAATTAGTTTAGTCTGTTACTGTTACTGGCTTGGAGCAACTGTAACCCACATAATTTCTTTAGGAATTAATAAAGTATTCTGATTCTGATGATTCTGAAAATGTGATTGAAATGCAGACTTAATTGCAGCTTTAATTTGAGAAGTTTAACTAAAAGTATTGCATCTGCAGCTTGTGAATTACAGCAGGGGTTTTTTGTTGTTGTTGTTGTTTTCTTTAATATAGTCCCCCTTTTTCAGAGGCTCAAAATTAAATGGACAAACTGACATAATTTTAAATATTAGGATTGTTTCTTGTACTGTGCGACAGTGGAGGGGCCAGTTTGATTGAGTGGCCTTCTCCCCGGCAATCAATTTGGTCATTCTTTACATTTTTGCTAGCTTTCTAAAAGGATTATTTTTGTTTTTCAACCTAATTATATCATCACGATCTCATATGGAGGGTTTTATTTGCATAATTTGTTACAAAATAATGAGAGAACAAGTCTCATCTGACCAGGAAACAGTTTGAGCCTCTGGAAATCTGGGACTATTTATGAAAATGGCTGTAATTCCTGCTTCTTACAAATTCTAAGGCCTTAAATTTTAAGTTAAATGCAAATTGTACTTTCATATGAACCAGTGGACCTCAGAGCAACAATCTAGTTCTTTTTCTCCTTAGCTCTAGAAAGATGCTTCGGACACAGTCTCTGGTTCAGGAGTGGCCTGTGTCAAAGAGGCTGAGATCCCCAATGTCTCAGCCACCCAATTTTACTTAAATGCAGCATTAAAAATGTAACAAAATAAGAGAAAATAATCATTCTGTAATGAGTCTTAATAAGAAAAGTCCAATAGTATCACAAGTTGGAGTCTTTTTGTACAAAGGCCGCGATGTACAGTAAAACAGTGGAAAATAGGAAGCAAGCATGGTGCAACTGCAGTCATGTGTGTCGAGGGTGATTTCAACAGGGATGTGTGTGGGTGGGTGGGTGTGTTCCTCCCTTCCTCCCTTTTTCAATCCACTCTGAGGCTTACCCCAAACCGCATCCTCAATTCCCACTCACGCTACCTAGCATTATCTACTAGGAACGCCATCAAACCTAAAAGAAGATGTGGTCCCAGCTAGAGGATGGGATTTACAAGTCTGTTTTTTCTCTGCTCATCTTGCCGTGTTGGCTTGAAGCCTTGAGGCATTTGGGGGACATTATACTGAGTCACTGCTTCCACAGTTGGACTTCATCGGGCATGGTCAGGAGAAGATCACAAGCTGGGTGTACTCCCTCAAATCATCTCAAAGATTGGTATTAGACATGTGACATGTGATTTGATCTTAAAATTCATATTAGCTGATTAACCCTTCAGAGTTGATGAATTTAAGATGACAAAGCAGCAAGATGCGTCCTCACAGAGTCTCCATTCAACTTGTATCGAAGGTGCAGACTTCAAAACTACATACTACTTTTTAAATTATGTTGATAGGCCAAGTAAAACCGGAATTATGATAAATTATTTATACAATGCTTTTCATGACTACTGTTGTCATGTTTGATGCAGGAAGAAAGCAAAAAAACAAAAAAGAAACTAACAAAAAAACCCATAACTCCCTCTTTTCTGTTGGTGGAAAAAAAAGCAGCGTGTCAGCAACACAAAACTATATTGTAACACGTGGCATTTGGTTGCTGAGGAAGAGGGGAAAGTTGTGGGAGCAACGTCAAAACCGAGAACAGCGAAATCAACAACGACATTTGAGATTTGAGAGATTTGCGTCATTTAGTATATATGTAGACATGTAGTATAGGTGCAGTCTAGTCTTCCCCCCCCCCTTTTTTTGTATTAAAACAATAAGGTGACTACTGAATGTCACAGACATTCAGCTAGCCAGAAAGCCACCAAAGGTCAGTCATCCCTCTTGCGTATGCACCTTTTCCTACCACACCCTTTTCTGCCAGTCAACTTTACAATAATATGCCTGGATACTGTAATTTACTCAATTTTTCTAACACATTGAGACTTTTTTTTTCTAATCTATAAGCCAAAAAGGTACACATAAAAGAAAAACATGAACATAGAATGTGAAATATTAGTTTTTTGGGTTTTAGAATTAAACCTAAAAACTTCATTTACACATTATCATTGACTCTGCACATTTGTTTTTCAGGTAACTACATATATCTGCTGCTCAAACAAAGTATCATTATGGCAACATCAGCATATAGACCTGGTAAGTGTGCAAAAAATGTACAAACAACTTCATTAAATAAATGCATATGGCAAAATGCTTTGAGTAAATGTAGAAATTTATGATACTTGAGTTTGGCAGCTAAGAATTTTAGTAGCGCGTATGATTATGAATATTTGTCAGATGTACTGGGAATATGAAAAGTGTAATTCAGTGAAAAACTGTTAAAATTTGAAATAACTCAAAGTCATAAAAAATATAAAAGAAAAGAAAACTGAATCGAAGCAATTTAATGTCTCTTGTGTCTTCAACAGCATCTGAACTCAGGATTGTGATATTTGGAAAAAACCAACATGAAAAGACAACTTTAAGTAACTTGATCACAGGGAAAAAAGATTCTCATAATATAACAATATCCAAGAAATCTATTGCCCAAGGACAGTGGAGGAAAATACCCATAACCGTAGTGAAAACGTCAGACATCTTCAGTCTTCCTGTGGAAAAAGTCAGACACGAGATGAAGATGTGTGTGGCCCGTGTCCCCCCTGGGCCAAATGTTCTCCTACTGTTAGTGAACCCTTCAGATTTCACAGAGGAAAACAGACAAAGGCTGAAGTTCATCTTGAGTTTGTTTGGTCCACATGCGCTTAAATACTCAATGGTCATCATAACACAAAAGGATGAAGAAAATAATGTGGCAGTAGATCAAATTATTCAAGACTGTGGACAAAGACAGCATAAGTTAAACTCTGACAAAAAAGAGTTTCTTGACTTTGATCAGGAAACCATGATGGAAATGATGAATCAAATTGTGACTGACAACAGGGGCGGACATCTAAATTTTTCTGAAAGCCCTGATCCAACTGAAGCACTTGAAAGTCCAAAATCAAGGCTTCCACTTAATTCGGCACTGTGTGAGAGATCTGTTGTTGGGATGGAAGAACCTGGGCATCCAAAACCCAGATCTCTTGTGAATTTAGGACTAAGTGAGAGACCTCAAGTTGGCTTTGAACAACCTCAAAGGCCACATTTAAAACCTCCTTTAAACTCAGTACCATGTGGGAGCTCTGTCATTGAAGAACCTGAGCATCCAAAACCAAAACTTCCTTTGAATTTAGGAATGAGTGAGAGACCTCGGGCTGATATGGAAGATCCAGAATCTCCAAATATGGAACCTCTTTTGAACTCGAAACTGTGTGAGAAACCTCAAGTTGATATAGAAGAACCAGAGTCTTCAAATACAAAACCTCTTTCAAATTTGAAACTGTGTGAAAGATCTCAAGTTGGTGTGAAAGAGCCTCAAAGTTTAAATATAAAACCTTCTTTAAACTTGGTACTGTGTGGGAGATTTGGAGTTGGAAAAACTTCAACTGCTAGTGCCATCCTGGGAGAAAGAAAGTTAAATTCATTAAAGTATGTTAAACATAAGGCAGAAGTTCATGGTCGACTGATTTCACTGGTGGAGCTACCGGTTCTATTTGGAAAATCTCAGGAAGAAGCGATGAGGGAAGCCTTCAAGAGCATTTCTCTCTGTGATCCTGAAGGTGTCCATGCGTTTATCCTGGTGCTACCTTTGGATCCCCTTACCAATGAAGACAAGGGCGAGGTGGAGACCATCAAAAATATACTAAGCTCTGAAGTCAAAGACTTTACAGTAATTCTTTTTACTGTGGAGACCGATCCTACACACCCAGATGTTGTTAACTTTTTAAAAAGAAACAAAGAGATCGAAGAGCTCTGTCGGACCTTCAGTGTCAGATATCTTGTCCTCAACGTCAACAACAGACAGCAGATCCCCCAGTTACTGGATGCTGTGGAAGAGATAAAAATGGTTTCCAAAGGTTTCAAAAAGGAAATCATTGCAAAACCTTGGATGCACAACAGTGCAGGATATACATCACAACTGGAAGAGGCTCCTTATAAATCACAGAGCCTGGATCAACTCAGGATTTTGATGATTGGGAAAACTGGAAGTGGAAAGAGTGCCACTGCGAACACTATTTTGGGCAAAAAGTGCTTTCATTCGAAAGCCAGTATGAAATCAGTGACCAGGCTCTGCCAAAAACAAACAGCCGAAATTGAAGGGCGTCCTGTCGTTGTGGTTGACACGCCTGGTTTGTTTGACACAGCTCTATCCAGTGATGAAGTTAAACAGGAACTTGTCAAATGCATCACAATGTTGGCTCCTGGACCTCATGTGTTCTTACTCGTCCTGCCTATCGGTCGCTTTACAGAGGAAGAAAAACAAACTGTGGAGCTCATCAAAAACTTTTTTGGCAAGAATTGCAATGACTTCATCATTGTCATTTTTACCAGAGGAGATGACCTTAAAAACCAAACAATTGAAAGTTACCTCAACGAAAACAGCGAAGACTTTGTCAAAAAACTGGCAACTGATTGTGGAGGACGATACCATGTCTTAAATAACAATGATCAGAGCCGTTTTCAAGTAAGCGAGCTGCTGACCAAGATCGAGTCAATGGTAAGGAAAAATGGTGGTGGCTATTACACCTCAGAGATGTTCAAAGAGGCAGAGGCAGCAATTCAGAAGGAAATGGATAAGATTATGAAGCAGAAGGAAGAAGAAATGCAGAGATATAAGAGGGATCTTGAAAGACAATATGAAGAGAAAATCAAAGAGAAGAAGCAAAAAACTGAACAGGTAAGAGCTTCAAGAGAAAAAGCATTAGAAGAAAAAAAGGAATTCATTAAGAGAGAGGAGGAGAAAAAAAGGGTGGATGATGAAAAGGCCCGAAGGGAAAGAGAGAGGAAACAGAGGGATGAAATTCAGCAAAAGCAGTGGGAAGAAAAAGAGAAGGAAATTAAGTCTGGAGCAGTAAAAAAGACAATTACGGGTCAAATATGGGTACAGAGTTCCAAAGAAATCCAAAAAGCAAGAGAGGCTTGGAGGGAAGTACAACAACAGTGGCAGGAAACACGATTTAGAGGATGCCAACAGAGATCGGAGGAGCAAACACAATTAAAAAAACTCAGGGAAGAATATGAGGAGGGAAAAAAAGAACATGAACTCCGAATAAAAGAAGAAGATCAACTTAGAGAAGAACAAGAGAAAAAAGAATGGAGAGAACTGCAACAAAACCTACAAAAGGAAGTGGAGGAAATGAGGAAAAAAAATCAAGAGGAAGCCAGAAAGCAAGCAGAGGAGTTCAATGAATTTAGACAGAGATACACCACTGACTTAGAAGCTGCAGTAGCTGGGTATGAAAGGGAAATTGAGAATATGAAGCTAAACCAACAGCAATCCAATAGCTACATGATTCAACAACTGTGCCGAAACAAGGCATATCAGAATGACTTTGACCAGCTAAAGAAGAGACAAGAAAAAGAAATGAATGAGCTCAGGCCATTTATACAAGACCAAAAACAAATGTATGAGCTACAGAAAACACATGAGGAAGAAAGAAACAAGTGGATCCGGGAACATGTGTGTAAATCCACAGAAGAAAAAAGTTGTAGTATTTTATGAAATGTTTTCAGATATTTACTTTAGTGTTGCCCCATGAATTATCAGTGTAATATCAATATTTTTGCCAATTAAGATACCAAACATTGGGAGCTGCTTTTGTGAGATTAAAACCATTTATCCTATACATGTAGTTTTTATGTCCAACCACTGAAGTTCTGGTATGTTCCTCATTCATTTGGACATGGGGTTTTAAAATGACTTTCCAAAATAAAAGGCTGGTACGATTACCAAGATGGCTGCCAAGTGATAAGACTTGACCATTGTAGGGCCTTCTTACCATTATGACTCCAAAATATTAAGTAATAGGTCTCTTGATGCATATTCAATCATCCAGTTAAGGAAATGCCAGAAAGTTCAATCTGTTCATCTGGATGTAGCATGTACCATGGGAGAAATTTTTTTTACCCTTTCTGAATAGAGTAGGCGTCTAAAGGTACATCTCTCACCATCTACAATGCTCCAGTTCTCTGTGAATGGTGCAATCTGCATATAGCAATCATGAAACTGAACTCATGTCCTTTGTTAGTCAATAGTGCTAGTTTCTGTCATGATGCAAATGCACTGTTTAGAAAGTGGGGGAGATCTGGAGTAAATTCAGGCTGAAGAGGCCACTTGGATGAGTGACAAAAGTTTTCTCCCACTGAAAACAGTATGTCCAGATGTACAGATTCAACTTTCTGGTAAGAAGTAATGGACCCTCATGAAAATAGCTGAAGACTTTATAAGATTTGGGACAGAGGGACTCTCCCTCCAAATTATTTAAATTTGCTTATCCTGTCCTTAATGCACCATCATCACACAAGCTTAATAGAAATGCAGAGATTTATCCATCTACCACACTATACCATACCACACAACCATCCATCACAAATCTAATTATTTGCATCGTGGAATAACCCAAACATTTTGTTTTAAGGACAAAATGTGCATAGCTCTTCCTCTTCCTCTACAAACCCCCGAGGTACAACGTGTACACTATCATTGCCTATCATTGTCAAGGTAGTTACAGCTAAGGCAATAAGTTTTGCTCTCTAAAATATATAACGTGCCTGTCCTGTGAGGCTATAGCATTTCATGAGCTAAAAAACTAGCCCTCCAACATGATTAAGAAATCGGTTTTAAAAAAGGAAAGGAAAAGTCAAAATGGTGCGTTTAGCAAAGCTTGTTTACTTCAACACATAAACGGGCTTCCATACAACAAAGTGTTTCTTGAAGTGTTAATATTTCTTTCAAAAAAGGTCGGTGGAGGCTGCATATGTTGAACTTGCTTGTTTTATCAAACCTAGCTTATTGTTCCTTCACCATATGTGAACATTTCCTTCCTAACATGCTAAAGAATTTGCTATTTCACATTACTTCACTGCACATCTGAAAGCATTGCACAAAAGAATTATTTCCAAGAGATTACTTACCTTATGAGATGATAAATTGGAGTGTAATTTACTTTATGCCTTGCTAATGCTACTTCTTAAATGTTTAGTTTGTACACACTGCTAGAGCCCACTGCCAGGCAATTAAACAATTGGGTGTGTTCATAGCCAAATCAAATTTTACATGGAACCACGCTGAAAAACTTGCCTTTGTTTTAAATGACCCTATGCAAACAAACCACAGTAGAAGTAGCATTGTGAATAGTTTGTGTGTGAATGTACAGTGTGGATAATAAACACACATAAAATGTGAGAAAAGTAGACTTGCTCCTACCTGTACTGTACAACCATCATGTTCTGCTCCCCACAGTGTCTCGCACAGCGAATATACCTCATCCAGCTGGATTTACTGGGATCATTACCATCAATAAAGTGCTGCAACGTTCCCTCTGCATCGTAGATCTGGAAAACACAAATTATCAGAGTTGAAAACAGAGAGCTTGTTGTGATTAATTCAGGATAGTATTGATATAGCTGAAAAAGGCAACCTGCAGAGTTAGAGTTACATGTATGTATTGGTATATCTTTTGAATTATTTACTTTGAGCAACTAACATTACATGAATGGAGCTGAAACCAACTATCATTTTCTAAACTGACAATGAAGCAAACCTCACTTAAGAATGGCAGGAAAATGGCAAAGAAATACAATGTTTGTAACATATTATAATGTTATAGCTCAGTGATGTGTATCTATATCTTTAACATTACAATCTATTTGTATCTATTTGAGTTTTAATATGGTGTAGTTGCAAAACTAAACTAAAATCAAAAGAAAAACATAAGAAATTATATTAGTTATAGTTTTAGTCAACAGACAACACACTAGTGAAAGTGGGATGTTTATATTGACTGAGCGTTGTACCTTTACAAGGTATTGTGGTTATTTGGTAATCTTCTCTGAAGTTCTGTTCAATATTTCCACCAACAAATAACTAGTACAGTTCATTTAAAACAATATAGTTCAGCTGAGACTATCAACATTTTAACTAACAACTGAAATGACCAAATTCACTCTGTAAACCAACACAAACTTCGACTGTACTGGATGTAAACTTAAAGGCAAAAAATTACTTAGAAAATCTAAAACTAAAATTCAGACAGGAAGACAGAAAATGTTTCTGTTGCTCTGCCAAGCTTCAAAAGAAGTGCAAAGTAATCAATATAAAAGACTGATGATGTAAAACAATCTGGAACAGGACTAAGAAAAGTCAGAATCTACACAAATCTCCTCTGCTCTGATTTGCCATGAAGTCCCAAAGATTTAAAATGGACATTTTTGAGAGATCACTTCCAGAATGTTGGGAGATTTCATCCAACATTAAAATTTATCTCAATGTTTAGAATGGCATTTGTCATGACACTGGCAGTTGCAGATTAATTTGTGAAGCTGAAAATATATGACTTTTTGCTATATAAGATTTTGCTCCACTATATTTATACCCAGAGTTTAGGTTAAGTGAGTACTTGTAAAACTACAAGCGGTATAAGGATATTTATGATAAATCAAAGCCAAACATTTTAGTTTTTAGAGATTTATAGTGTGATGTCGTACCAGTCTAAGGGTCAGCCTCTTTTCTTAAGAATGAACCCTTGCAACTGAAAACGATAACGAGTTGTGCACTTGCAGCTCATACAAACAATTTAATTTGGTTTGAAATGTTTTAAACAAGATTCTGCAACTACTCATTAGGCTCTTATCCACAGTCAGTTGGAGCTGTGATGATTACAGCCTGCTGGGCGTTAAACGTTACACAGACCTGATTTAAACCTGCTTAAAAGCCTTACAGCTCCGTCTGCCAGCTTTAACATCGAGGCCTAAAAATACTTTTTCACAGCAACAGTGGAAGGCTGCACATCAAATAAGAAGAATGGAGCTGAAACGTAAACCAAACAAGGGTCCATTAAGAGGAAGAAGCAGTTTGCTTTTTTTCCTGTTGCTCCTGGCTCAAAGATGAGATCTCTCGGTCTGTTCCTCTAAAGAAAACCACAAGTCCAACTTTTAAACAGAAAATATTAAAATTAAATGTTTGTACTGGTGGGAAATTTGCTGACCACATTCCCCAGAGATTTAATGTTTCTTGTATTTATAATGACCCAGTGACCTCTAGTGCCACCCTCAGGCTCAATGATTTCATTCCCTATTCAAGCTTTCAGTTTGTTCAACAACAGATCTTTTAGTAGTGTGGAGAGTCTGAAGTGATCATTTTACATTGATTTGAGAATGTGCAACTCAAAGGATCACTAGTATTACTCGACCGATGTAAATTGTATATGAGAAGTTGACATTTAGATATCTGCTGCAAAGGCAACAGGGATGAGACAATTAAAAATGAGTAAATAAATCAACAGAAATCTGAAGACTGCACAGCTATTAGTGATCATAAGCACTTAAAAGGAGTCGATCTCCCTCGGCCTCCGTCTGTGTGTGTGTTCATTATTAATCCATCCCTCCGTCCATCCGTGGTAAAGATGCAGTGTGACTGTATTGAGGCGGCGTTGAGTGTGTTTATAAGGTGATGACCTGAGCCAATAGCCTGCTTCTCTGCTGTCCATACAGCCAACAAACAATCAATGCAGTAAATGACTGTGAGAATCAGAGGAAACAGCCTCATTTATTATTCTCTGTATGTAAGCACTTTACTGTCTGTCGCTGTTGGACTCCCTGCATACTCTCCTGCCTTTATCTGAATCTTTGTCCATTTCACATGGACTGCTTTATATGATTAAGTGTACATTTGTTTTCCTAACATACACTTAAAAAAAACTAACAGGCTGTTTATCTTGTGGCCTGAAACTATTCCCACATTTTCTCTGTTCTACATAATTAAGAGACAGAAATCTCCAAATTACCTAAAGCTGCAACCATTATTTTTTACTACAGATATTAATTATAATTATATTAAATGATTTCTCCCTTAAAGAGTGCAATGCACAAAGATTTTGAGTTTGGTATGATAACTACTATTTAATTTATGCAGTAAACCTTCACATGAGAAGCTGGTGAAAAAATGATCTATGATTAACATCGCTGAGTAAACACACTGTATATAAAGACTGTGAGAGGCATGATGGCTTTGCCCATTGGTTTGGGGACATTTTAAAGCCTCAGT
>VUQG01042071.1:0-19567 GCA_015106755.1 Etia nguti | reverse complement strand
GAATTCAAACACCTTTTAGTATTCTCATCTAGAAGCATGGTAAGTCTCTGTCGGATCCGCTCCTCTTTAGATTTTAGAACCTAGATGGTAAAATTTGTTTGTCTTACTCGGTCATTGAGCAGCTGGTGCTGTGCCTTCTGGAGGATGTACCCCTAAGGGTACATCTTTCACCATCTTACAATGCTGTCATTGCAGCCATTCCCCAACTCTCTTTGAATGATACTCATGGCCATTCATCAGTGGCCTTTGATCAATGAGCTTTGAACAGTGGTTGTTGATCAATGGTCATGACAATTTGCATATTAATGATGAAGGAACTGACCTCCCAGCCCATTGTTCCTTCAGTGGGCTGGTTTCAGCCATTATGCAAATGTACTGTTTATAAGATTGGGGAAACCTGCAGTCAGCTGAGACTGAAGAAGTCACTTGGATGAGTGAGGAAACGTTTCTCCCACTGAAAACGTCCAGATGAAAAGAATCAACCTTTTGGGATTAACTTATCTGGATGATTGAGCATGCATCAAGACAAGAATGTAAAAATGTGGTAATTTCTATGGTATTACCAATCAATTACAAAAGTAATAACCATTTAATATCCAATATCATGGTAGCAACAGTGGTTACTGGGCTCTTATTATCCAATTAAATACATTTCAGTATAATATTACTCAACAATATCTGGGGGCAATAATATGGAAATACAGCTATAATAAAGTGGTAATAGTGGGGTAACAAACAGGAAACAAGAACATAATAATGTGGTAATTTCTAAGTTATTACCACTCAATTACCCATAGTAGTTTCTGTGTAATAAGCAGGAAACAGAGCTGCAAAATGTTATTCAATAACATATTAGGAACCAGGTAAAAACCTTAAAACAAACTTAAAGAATAGTGATGACTACCAGGAAACACCTGTGGCAGTTTCTGTATAATAAGCAGGAATTTAATACTATAATCATGATAACTGAATCAAACAAGCATCAGGAAGTCTGTAATGAATCGGAAACACTTATGCAAAATGCTAATAATTAAATTTAAAAGAATAATACATATGAATACATTAGATTCGCATAGGAATGTAGAGTACCCTCTTTCATAGCATAGTTTATACATGGATGATAATATATAATATGGTAAAAATATTTCAGGTAGGAAAGAAAGTGGAACACAGTTTTAAAATGTCCAGTACACAAAAATAAGATCTCCCATTTGTCCAATTCAAGGTTGTGGGGTGCACAACACCATCGTCTTGCACCACCTTTGTAATTTTTATCAACAGCCTGGCACTACTTGCAGCAAAAGAACCGGCTGCCAGTACGTTGCCGCCTTATCTTTGATTGACTCCTAACTATCCAAAGATCCATCCTCTCCTGCAGCAAGTAGCACCAAGCCGCCTGCTTGCATACTGAAAAATCTGAATTTTTGACAGAAAAACAATATTAAAGTAAGCGTGATGTAATTGTCAGTTCTTAGAGCAACAATTTCACAGATAGGGACTGTCCTATTTAAAAAATGCAACATTATAATTTGTGTATAAATTAAAATAATTAATTCATCTTTTTCCTTTTCTGCCCAAAATAACAGAATATTTCATGACTATCATTAGAAATGGTATGTGGCATAAGTTAATAACCACAAGAAACATGATCCTAAATATAACTTAAGGAATGAAAAAAAAGGTTTTACTTACCTTGCAGTCTTACTGCAGTAGCTAGAATGTAGGTTTGATTCCAGATATATTGTTATAATCCATTGGTTTAGGCAACCACAACCATGGATATACGAGGTAAGCCCTAAAGGAGGCAAATGGTTGGCTAAAATTAGCAGTTGGCACCCCAGTTCTTCTTTTTCTTTATCCAGGGATAAAATAGAAAGTGCAGACTCCCAGGCAGCTGTCCAGTAGGTGGCAGTGGCAGTGGCTAGCCAGGCTAGCCAGTTTCTATTTATGTTTATTACACAGAAACTCCCACAGGTGTTTCCAGGTATTAATCACACACTTTTTAAGTTTGCTTTAATAGGTTATTCATATGTTATTAAATAGAAACAGACGGTTTAGCATTTTGCAGCTCTCCTGTTTATTACACAGAAACTACTGGAGGTAGGTGAGCACACTATTTTACAGATTTCTGCTAAGAAAATGGATAGTTGACTGGCCATTTTATTTGGTTTGCTTATTAGTGTAGTGGCAGCAGTTGTTACCGTTGTTGGAAAAGAAATTATTCTCTGGGTCTATGTCCTTTTCCGAGTCCAGAACATTAGGGTCTGTGTACTGAGATGTTCTCAATTCCAGTTTATCATAAACAGAATTCAACTGAATTATAATGTTATTGTTGCCAGAGGCAGACGTTCTTTCAGACTGCGCCATGTGGTGTGTTACGTCACATATGTATTCATACCTCCAGTGTATATTGAACATCAGTGCTTGTCCAGTTCCTCCATGTTTCTGATGACCAGTACTTTAGCTTGTTACACTGGCCCATTAAATGTAATTAAATATTTTACAATTTGTGGTCCATGTTTTTTGAATGTTCCCTTATTTCTTTAAGCAACGTGCTTTCTTGACGATATCAGCATTTCATTCGGTCAGATCATTTTATCATATATTCATTATGACGGCTGGTTTGTCATTGTCATCTTATCAGGGCACAGGGTAGTGAGCCTGAATGTTATGAGGTTAGTTTGCCACTAGCGTCCTTCCAAAATATTACAAGTTATTTAAACCAAGCAGTGTTAACAAAGGCTTATAACAGATAGTGAACTGGCTATAATCCAAAAACAAAATTCCAAAAACAAAAAAAATAGCTGTCAATCATTTACAGGACTCCTTGTTTCTCTTATTACTGAAGGTATTTTCTATAGGGACCGGTCAGTGGCTCTTAAATGGTACTACATGTGTTATAGGCAGAAAAGGTCAGCTAGGCTGGGCTGAGCTAAAATCAGCCAGACTCATTCATGTAATTTCTTCAGCTCTCATAAAGCACTCAAATAATCTTTTTCCTATTGTTAACAGTGCATTTCATTCCACTCACACAGTACTGTAGGCCATTCTTCTGACATTTATTGGGCATTAAGCACAAATTCTGGAAGTGATATTAATGCATGTTTTCTTTTTAAATCAAACACTACTTTGTGTTTTCTATTAGCTTTGAAAAACAGAGTCAGGGTCTGTGTAACTTTGGGCTTTTTTTGCATGCACCCCTTGGCTCACCAGTTACATGCATACATATACTATACTATACTATACTATACTATGCTATGCTACTATAATATGTTGAAAGGAATCTGTCCCAATGATATCATGCACAATCATAAAAATATAAAAAAAGACAGTTATAGAGAACAATATTTATGATAATAATAAATTACAATCAGTAATCATTTCAATCATATAGACGGATTTTAATGGATAAAACTATGCATCCTTTTCTTGTGTGTGTCTGTGGATACATGTGCTTAACGCTTTTGGAATGTGCATTTATCAAGACATAACATGTGGACTATACACTCTTTGTTTCACAGAACAGCATTCTTTTGATGGAAAAAAGTGGCCTTGAGCACAAAATAACATTTCATAATCAGAGAGCAGACTGCACACAATTAGCCAAGCACATAGCCTTGAAATCAGGCGTTTGGCAGTGAGTGTCTGTGTCTGTTTGAAAGCAAGTGGAGTTTGTGCATCTGTCACTGCAAAACCCTGGCAAGAGTATGAGTATGTCTATTAGCACACATTCTGTTAATTCAGTAACCGATACAATAGCAATAGCTTCAGGCTTTGGATTACGTTAGTGATATGGTTGTTTTGTGAACAGACATCACACACAGCATTTTTACACCACCCTTGAAAAATAAAACGGTAACCTTAAACAGCGTAATAATAGTTTCTTTACTCTGGTGAGAAAAATAAAATAAGTGTATCTAAGTTTGTAAGCTTGTGAGCGTGCATTTGAATTTAAGTCATGGATTTTAAGTGCATCTGATTGGTTATCATGGAAGCAGCCATCACAGCGACAGTGTGACTAAACAGTTATGAAAGGGACACACAAATTCAAGTAGATGCTGAGCAAAAAGTTTAAAATGATGAACAATGTAGAGCAGTTTGAGCACCTAGTGCTGAAAAAATATCAATTTGTTTTTCTCTATCAAAGAGAAAGCACCCGACATATGATAATATATGGGCAGAAAGACAACAGTTAAATCCCAGGCATTTCTGCTTTAGAGTGATGTGGACTAGTACTTTTCTTGTACTGAGAAATCACATTTGTTAATATCAGATAACAGAAATTTAGCAAAAACCATCAGCTCTGTATTTGGATAAATTTGAGTGTCCAGTTAGTTAAAAATGCCTGTAATAGATACCACGGCTATTTACATGTGTGACATGAGACAAAGGGATGAATAATTAACATTTTGTCAGTAGAAGTCGTGCTTCACTTGGCATGCAAGACTTGCTTCTGTAGTGCATCATATTGACAACTGATTTTAAACTATTAATAGCTGTGGTCTTTGGTCAAGGATGCAGAACACTGCTTCAACATAGTAATCGAGTCATCGGACGAATTTTTTGTTTCATTTATAATCCCGTACAGGTTATACAGTATAAAAGTGTGTATTGGAGACTTCAACGATCTTTTGAAAATACTGAAAAATCTCAAACATTTGGTTCATGGCCACAGAAATTAAAGCTTGAATCAAATCATAACCATCTCAATGGATTTCCCTAAAAAGACATGCTAGCAATCATGATCAAAACATCTGATGGCAAAAGTAAGTAAAATATGAGCCTAATGCTGCTAAACAAGCTTTTCTTTACCATTTGTTAAGCATCATCTCTCAGGACTGCTCTTATTATTATTAATAATGATATAAGAAGAAGAAGAAGAAAGAAAGGGTCATTTTTAAGGTTTTACCAATAAAAAGAAAGCCACAGTTGTCCAAAAATATATTCCGTACCCTGTGTACTCTACTAACTGTAACAGTTTTTTGAAGACGCTTCACCTCTTCAAATGGGAAACATCCTCAAAAACCTTAAAGTAGTCCTGTCACTTTCTTTCCAAGCTCCTGAGAATACACATTGGTCCATGTGTAACTTTATTACGTTATTATTATTATCTTGTCAGACGCTCTGGTTTTTCCATCTGTCTAAAGTTGTCCACCAATCCTCGAATAGGACTAATTGTGATGTGAAACTAACTTTTATCGTATGTTGCAGCACAATTTAATGGAGCATTTTAGCTTAAAAATACTGGACTGCAACCAGTTTGGCATGTGTTTGCATCGCAGGGAAGATGGACTCCAGTAGTGAAAAGGAATGGAGGAGCTGTCTTTGTGCTGTTTGGGATTCGCAGCCAAGTCATTTGACAGTCACAGCGTTTAAAAAAATGGCATTAGGGTGGGCGTCTGAAATGCCCCCCACAGCGGGGTTCTGTCGAAACAATTACTATAAATGTACGGCGGGAGCACTTTTCTCTCCATACGAGATTTTTATAACTTCGCCAATGAAGTTCGAATCATGCCAACTAATTTGTCTGGCAAATTAGCTTTAGCATGTTTCGCAGCGTGATTCAACACTTACAACAATTGGAGTCAAATTGTTTTTTTGCATTTGTGCGTCTGGCATTGTGATAAATGGCTCATCTGAAAATGGAGAAGCACTGTTTTAGCTATCAAATTAAATGGTTTTTAATCAGTTGGTGTTTTTAATGGTGGCTCAATGCGGGTTCAGTTGTGCTCAACACTGACAATAGAAGGAAACAAATGCGGTAGCTTTATAATTGAAACTGCTGTGATACCTCAGTTAAATAGTGGTATTATGATGGTGTTATTTTGGTTTGTTCACTCGCTCAGTTTGATAGTCATGTTTTTTGTTTCTTGAGGGACTTTGGAATTGGCTTGTGATTGTCTTAATGGGCATAAATTTGGGTGAGCATGTTAGTGTAATTTGCATGTGTGGATATGTATGTGTGACCAAAGCAAAAGCACAGACACATTGTGGTGGTCTGTTTTGTTCAACCTTAAAGTATAACATTGAAAATGGTTTGAAGATAAACAATAATATAAAGTTTTCAAGTTTCTAATGTGGTTGATGCACATTGTGTTAGTGTGTGGGTTACAAGTCTGACCCCTTAAAAGCAAAGTAAAGAAAAATAAAATAAATCGAGAGTATACATAAAAAACCCCCACAAAGCCCCATTTAAATGCAGACCCCACGTCTAATGCTCAAATAAACTGACATAAATACATCAAAATGGAAAAGCAAGCCACTGTGCACTGTGTAAATACGTGTTATTATTGGGCCTCTTCCTTTCACCAGCTAACTATCTAAACAAGCTAAAGAGTGAGACAAATGTATTCTTTCTGGGTGTAAATAATGGATCATGTCCTTGTCTTCTGGTTGTCTACATCGATTTAGATTTGCTCCAAACTCATGATAATATGGCATTGTTGACTGATTAACACATACATGTGCCTATATAGTGACTGCATAAAAACCAAGGCATGCATGTACAGCTTGTATGAATGCACCTACATACTGATACATGGACAACAAGGTAAGAAAAGTTTTTTGTCCAAATTTTATTTGTTTGACATTCACGCTATTTAGGACTTGGTGATATCCAGCAGTTACAAAATATTCATGTTTTGGAAATTTAGACTTAAGAATGTGCTTTTACAGGGTGGTACGGTGGTTAGCACTGTTGTCACACAGCAAGAAGGTCCTGAGTTCAGTGCCACCATCAGGCCCAGGTCTCTCTGTGTGGAGTTTGCATGTTCTCCCCGTGTTTGCGTGGGTTCTCCCCGGGTACTCCGGCTTCCTCCCACAGTCCAAAGACATGCAGTTAGTGGGGATAGGTTAATTGATTAATCTAAATTGCCCATAGGTGTGAGTGCGAATGGTTGTCTGTGTCTCTATGTGTTAGCCCTGCGACAGACTGGCGACCTGTCCAGGGTGTACCCCGCCTCTCGCCCCATGACAGCTGGGATAGGCTCCAGCGCCCCCCGCAACCCTGAAAAGGATAAGCAGAAGCGAATGGATGGATATATATATATTATATAAGAGCTGGTTTAATACTAATATTGTTTGCCTGATTTGTAATAAAAACCTTTCCACTACACAACTTTTATATTTAAATCCTAAATTCCAGAAAAGTTGGGACACTGTAAAATGTCAAGAAAAATAGAGTGCAATGATTTGCAAATCTCATGAACCAATATTTTACTCACAGCGGGACATTTGGAGAAAACTGAGAAAAAAAAATTTCATTAATTTTTTTAAAAATTAATGAAAAATGAAAAGGATAGAAAAATAAATGCACTAAAAAGAAACAGGTAGACAAACATTTTGCAACTAATTAAGTTTTACAGGCAACAGGTTAGCAGCACAATAGGGTAAAAAATGGACATCTTGGAGAGGCAGAGTTTCTCAGAAATAAAGATGGGTAATGGTTCATCAGTTTTCAAAAACTGCATCTACAAATTGTGGAGCAAATTCAGAATAATGTTCTTCAATATAAAATCACAAAGACTTTGACTTTCTCATCATCTACATTACACAAGATCATGAAAAGTTTCTGGGAATCTGGAGAAATCTATGTGCTCTAAAGTATGAAAGGGACAAGGCTGAAAATCAATACTGAATGCGTATAATCTTCATGCACTGCATTAAAAGTAGGCATGATTCTGACATGAAATAAAATATGGGTTTATGAGATTTGCAGTTTATTGCATTCTGTTTTCATTTATAATGTAGACACCATCCCAATGTTATTGGAACTGGAGTTATAAGTAACTAAGCAGTTTAACTGCCAAACTTTAAAAACATTTTTCATTTCTCTTGAAAAAACGTAGCATTCGACGTAACCGCAATCCTATAATGGGATGGACCAATGACTGTAGAAAACAGCTTAACTGTTGTGTTACCTATTGTCTGTTGTTGTATTTTGTTGACCTTGGAAGGTCTTTTTAATATAGTGCTTTTAAAAATATAGAGTCTTTTTAAATATACTGACTTGGTTGTATTTACCTTAATTTAATTAGCTGAGAGTCACAGTGAAACCATGAGCGATGGTGTGTTTGTGGACACGTCCAACAGGTGTGTGGTCAGGAGTGTGTTGCAGCAACTTCACCACCCCAAGTCACTACTCTGCAGACTCTGGCTCTAAAGATGCAACAAGGGAGCCCACATAAATGCAATATTTTGGCTTCATTTTTTTTTTTTTTTTTACAATACAAGGAAGTGGAGCCATAACGTGCATCTTTTATACAGTAATTGGGTCAGATCTTAAAAGGTCAATTACAACAAGGTACAACAGATAAAAATGACCAATTGGGCCAACACTGTCACAGCTGCAGAAATGCTGATTGATGCAGTGGCGCTGACAAAGAAATTAAACGAATTCAATAGCTAAGTAACATGCCACAGTTGGCAAACTTCTGAAAAACCATTTTTAAAGGGTGGTAACTCTGGGAGCGTATGTTTCACCTGGAATTCAAAATCTGAGAGAATGTTGGGATTTAGCCAAATTTGCAAATGACCATGAAAGTCTGTTGTAACAACGTCATTTTCAGCTGTGGGAGAAAAATATATTGAGAGTATTTTTTTTTGGCTTTAATCCACATTTGAATTTAACTTGTTAACTTCCCTCCCATGTGTCAGTCCACTGGACGCTGGATGGCTGCTGACACCTGGTTCATGGTCACACTGGGGCCTCTGCTGGTAAATCAGTTTCTCTTCATCAGAATCAGAAATAGAATACTTCATTAATCCCTAAGGAAATTATGCAATTATGTGGGCTGAGCTCAACCCCCCCCCAAAAAAACCAACTGCTTGTCTTTTTGTTTTGACGCATCCTGTTGTGTTCACGTCAGCTAGATTCTTTTGACAAGCTGAATAGACAGAGGTTTGGGGTGGCAAGTAGATGGTGACTAAAATCAATATGTCATCATGACTCAGATGCACATAGAAGGCTTCCTTTATACAGGCTGAATGCCACTTTAGAGAGGGCAAATGTCTGGTAGTCATATAACACTTTTCTACTAGAGGCTTATTTATGTAATTACACACAGACTCATACAGCAATTTTATCCCTGCCTAAGCACTTTCTAACATTCACACACCTTCTCTCATGCAATAGATTGGGGGCAATTTGGGGTTCAATATTTTGCCCAAGGATACTTTTGCATGCAGACTAGAGGAGTCCAGAATCAATCCCCCAGCCTTCTGATTGGTAGACAACCCACTCTACCACCTGAGCCCGAGCATGGTATTCAAGTTTGTTTTGTTTTGCAATTATATACTCAATATGATGTAATGATTTGGCATAATTTGCAAATACTACAGCTCCTTGTTATTTTCTTCACACTGCTTGTGTTATATGCAGGCAGCCTCAAACTTCATGCAGTTTTCAGCATCACAGTATGTCCCTGGTCAACATTGAGTAATAAATTAAGCTGATAAAGTGAAGCATTAAGTTTGCACATACATTTAGCAGCAAACAAGGCTTTATTGTATCATGTATATTTGTGCCTGTCTGTTTCTGCAAGCATGTTGAAAAAGTCTGCTGATTCAGCAGTGAGAAAACAGTGTAGATGGGAAGATGGGAAAGCTCTACTGTGTTTGTAATATACAGGGAAACAATTGAAAAAGGTCAACTTTGACAGCAAGATTAATAACTACAAATATTTCAAACCAGTTGCACTGAAGCTGCAATGTTTTGCATGTTTAGCCTGCAGAATGACCTCCAGCTGGAGGTCATTCTGCAGGCTTGGCGGGGTCTGTGGCCACCACCTGCAAAACCATTCCTATTTTGTCTGGTTGGTTATCTACAGCACATCTGTTGTCACGCTCATTTGCAGCAAAGCGGGTGAAACTGATTCATAATCTTTTATGCCCCCATCACAGATTGATATCCCTGGCTTTGTTTTAGATTGTGATGATGAAGTGTTTCTTTATTTTTGAGGAGTTTATTTTAGCACATGACTCACTTAGGCTTCCATAAAATGATGCACCATTTTAACATGGCTTTTTCACAAAATTATTCATAATCATCTGTATTTCAAACATTAGTTTGCACCAGTCATACCCTTTTAATAAATGATTGTCTTGCCTTTTCTCTAGCACTTAATTTTCACTCTGCTATTCCGTTTCACTTGAATGATTTCAGTTAATCACCTGCTTCAAACACTATTAGCCCATTGAATGGGTGTTATCAGTGGTTGTCATGTACATTCATTTGGTTAGGTGGGGCCCTCCTACCACCTGGCTCAGAAGGGTGTTGTTGCTCCGTTTAATGGTGGTGCTGACATACATCATATATGTGTTGGAAAAAATAGCAACAGAGTCAGCAGTCATGTTTAGTAAGGGCTTTGTCTCTATAAATTATATCCTGGCCTTTTACCCAAGAATTGGAATTTGACCCCCATGTGGAACGAGTTTTTATTCCAAGTCTAACCAAGTATTTCTTAAAAATGATCATACACTTAGTGTAAATAAGTAAACAAGTTCCCACACAATCACAGTCTCTTGGGTGGCGGTCGTATGATTTATGTTTGTGTGTCATTGTGTATGTAGTCTACCTGAAGGTCTTTCGAAGTCTTATTTTGACATTAGCTGGTTTTTCATGATTTTCCATCCAGTACTTGAGCCTGACCATTTTCAGAGGAATGTCTTGTTTGTTTGTTGAACCACTAAACACGGACCTATAAGTCATTCAAACACATAAGAGGGAACTTACCCAGGGGATAAACAAGTGTTGTGTCTTCACATAACGAGCCATGTAGCAAAGACCCAGTTTCAACTTCTATCTTTAGGTACTTTGCTGCTAGCAACTTGTTACAAAAGTGTATCATTTTCCCAATTTCTTTCATTAAATCTATAAAAAATGTCAAGGTAACACAGTTTGACTGTCATAACATACAGATACAACCACTTAAAATGGCTGCCTCATCCCTGACAGGACCATGATGGAAACCTTCACTATTCCTGACTGATTCTTGGCTGTAAGGATATCCCCCGCACCATGAGTAGTAACGCCCCCTAAATGGCAGACTTGCTACACTATATACTTTTTAAATTTGTTCAGGGATTCTATAATTATGACAGAATCATAACCAGATATATGTTTGCAGCAAATTAAGTACAGGTTGTGCACACCGAACAAGCCAGAGAGAAAGTGATGCTTGCAATTTATGATTGTCGCTGACTTGAGTTTCTGCACATGAAAGAGTAAAACGATCATTTTTATAACGCTGCTAACATTTTCATATAAAAAGCGAAATCTTAATTTAAAAGCACTCCATTTGTGCAACAATATGTATGTCTGTGTGTGTTTCTGCCAGAAATATATTCAGGGTTTGTTCTAAATATTTCTGATGATTAATAAGCTCAGTGAAAATTCTCGCCATTAACGCTTTTCAAATAAATTAACAGTCAAGTTGTCTGCCACTGATCTTAGTCCATCACCTTTGTGATTTATTTTAATACTCTGGCTCAAAAAATTTGAACTGTGAAAGGGACACTCCAAATCCAACAACTAGTACATGTCCCGCAAAAATGTCTCCAACCTGCAGTATTTATTTAGTTATATGTGGAAAAACTCCATGTGCTGACAGAGCGCAGACTGTCATTAGCATCAGGTGAACATTAGCAGCTCTCTGACCCACACAGAAGGCCAGCAACTTCCAAACCCTGGCCCAAATATCCTCTCTATCCCAGCTATGATTTTAACACATGTATTCCAGGAATCATTGACAGAAAGTATTTATGGAACACTGATAAAACAATCATTTTCTTGATATTTTCCCAAACTTTTTGACAAAGTTCTAATGAGGGATTTTTGCTTTTATCATTTTAGTTCTTGTCATTCAGCTCATTTGCATTACACTGAACTATTGCCACCTCTTAATGTTCGTAGAGCCTTCTACAAGCAGCAACCCGATCTCTGCTTGTCTGGAAAAGTTTCTTAGCAAATGCCATTGATGTTTTTTTTTTTTGTCCTTTAATAAAATTAGCCACAAAAGAAAAAGTCCACAATATGTTACTAAAACTGTTGTTAACTTATCTGCAAACTTTGTGACATCATGTTGATTTTATAACAAAGTGTAACTAAAAATATGCAGAAGAAATTTCTACTTAGTGGAATGATCTGACAAACCAGAACAGGCCGGTTTACATCCGCTCGGTCAGAGAAAACACTTTTCAGCGCAGATCTGCATTCAAGAACACTTCAGCAAGATCTAAAAAACAAAAAAAAATGGGAAACCAGAAACACAGAAAAACTCATACAGCAACATGGGACGCCATGACAGCAGGCAGAGGAAAACACAGGGCTTAAATGCACAGAGGATAACGAGGGAATGAGGCACAGGAGGGAAACACAGCTGGGACTAATCACACATAATGAGGAAGCAAAACTGAAAACACTGAACACAGGGCTTGGAACTGTCAAAATAAAACAGGAAACATGAGACATTCACAAAGACATGGACTTGACACCGTGACATGGAGACATGACTGACAGGGGACACAGAGGGAACACGGAGCGCAGAGACCACGAAAACCATGAGACACAGGAAGACACCTAAAAACTATACCATAAGCACAAAACCATAAAGAGAACCAAGACCATGAATAACAACAAATCAACGAATATTAACTGTTTCTGATAACATTAATAATAACAGAAACAACAAAAACTATATCAAGCAGGAAAACCTTTATTTTATGGAAATCACATAATAGTATATACTGCATTGTTGGGTAGTCTTCTAATGTCCAGTTTTTTGAAGGCACCATGAGATTGCAGAAAATCATGCAGAAAGGAGTGTAGGAAGTTGCCTTGTGTTTTTCATTTTCCTGTTGACAATAACTTATGGATTCTCTATGGGTTTTGGGTACTATGTCTTGGCTGGCATATCAAGCACAGTAATAACATGGTCAGAAAACCATTAGGTAGTACTTTTGGCACTGTGGGTAGGTGCTCTTAAAAAGGTAAATTTTGTCAGCAGATGGAAGCTTGAAATACTCTAAAGTGTCCCAGTAAGCAGCTGCTTCAACTATGGACTTAATAAAGCACAATGAATCCTAACACCAGCAGCTGATATGGATTTCACACTGAATCTTGGATTCTCTGTCTCTCCACTCTTCCTCCAAACTCTAGTGTCTTGATCCATCCATCCATCCATCCATTCTCTTCCACTTATCCAGTTCAGGATCACGGGGGGCCTGGAGCCCATCCCAGCTGTCTGGACAGGTCGCCAGTCTGTTGCAGGGCCAACACATCAAGACAGATTCACACCTATGGGCAATTTAGAATCATCGACTAACCTGACCCCACTGACTGCATGTCTTTGGACTGTGGGAGGAAGCTGGAGTAGCCAGAGGGAACCCACACAAACACTAGGAGAAAATGCAAACTCCACACAAAAAATTGAATGGAATTGAGCTGAGGACCTCTGTCTGTGAGGCACTGCACCGGCATGCTTGGTTAGGGTTAGCATAATGTATTTACTTACTTATGAATGGAGCAGTAATCCTTTTTCAGAAGATTTCTGTGCATGGTGACTCTTGATGCACTTTTTCAGTGTTTGAATCAACCTTTTTTTGACAATCCTCTAAAGGCTGAAGTCATCCCTGTTGCTTGTGCACCTTTTCTTACCACATTTCCCCATTCCGTTCCCTTTCCAGTAATATGTTTCCATAAAGCACTCTGTGAACAGTCAGCCTTTTCAGCAATAATCTTGTATGCAATGGCATGCAATAATATAATAATAATGTCTGACACAATAATAATATGTCAGACAGGGCATTGCTCCAGGGGCCAGAATGCAGAAGGGCCCCAGGCAAAATAAATATCAAATGGGCCCCTCCACATTACATTGCAAGTTGCAGGTATTTACACAATTAGTTTACACTCCACTGATTAAAAACAGGTATTTGGGTATTTGTACTTGGATTGTAAAATATTATTTTTACTTCTTGACCCTGCTGGCTGTCATTTGTGCAAAATGCATGCAAAACTCCTTTTTAGTAGTAGTATAGTAGTGTTTAGTAGTTTGTTAGCACAACCGCATTATCAATTACATTTAGAAAGCCAAAGTAAAAACAGGAAGGAGAGAAGAGACCAGTGTAACTATACCACCAGTAGTCTTGTCAATGATTTTGCTGAGCACAAGGCCTGAAAGATAATGGGTGACATTGGGTGAATAGTTTGTGATTTTGTAAATGACTGAAACATTGTTGCAATTACCACTGGTCAGCTGGAAATAATTGTTGAATGAGGAATTCTATAAATAAGTGTGCTTATTACAGTATGTGAGGATTTGTGATTAGCGGTCATGCAGCCTTTGCATTTCTCTGTATGTTACTGTAGCAGGGCTAAATCTGTTTTGAGCTTGTGGTAGTCTACCTGAAGAAGACGGTGTGGGCGTGTCATAAACTTAAATTAATTTGTCTGACTCCTGACTGTCTCTAGTGCTAATAAAGAACTCCAATGATGTTTTTGATATTATTGATTATTGGCCTATGATGTTTTTTGTGTGTACAGAAGTAGACTGTAGCAGTAAATAGTCTAATAATCTGAGATATTGCATTTTTATTTCCATTTTTTATAATAGCATTATCATCAGATCACATTAAAAAACAAGTCTTGAAATATTTTCTTTATATGAATCTGAAATAAAACCTTTTCATGATATATAAGAGATAAAGTGATCCGTCTAATAACCGTGAAAACTAATGGTTTCAGTTGAACCTGGTCATTGTGCATAGAATAGAATAGAATAGAATAGAATAGAATAGAACAGAATAGAATAGCCTGTTATTGCCATTGTACATATACAATGAAATTGTGATATTTAGCCTGACAACTGATAAAATGTATGAGAAAAAAGAAAAGAAAAGGAGCTTTGTTTCACTCAGTAGAGTGGAATTATTTTATTGCACAAAAATCCTTCCCATCTGAAGTGCTGTAAAGAGTGTCAGTTAAAGTCCTCATTTATAATTAGGAATACTTCACATTTCATGGTTCAGTGCCTCCAAGAGTGCTTCTGAAAAACCAGAACACACCTCATATTTTGACCTCTGTATTATCCATTTCAATCAACAACCTTATTTAGATTGAATAAAAATTCAAAGAGGTTGTGGGTGATAAAATGTTAAGCATGCTCTTCAATCTGATGTCAGTAGCAAAATAACAGCAGGTGTTCATAATAATCACCAAAAAAAGAACGAATTCCTATTGAAGAGTTAATTGAATGGTGGTGAACCCTGGATTACACTGTTGAAAAAAGAGAATGAGAACGAGAAACCTAAAAAAGATCAAGGATTACTTTAGTTCTGGAAAGTTTTACTTATTTGGGTAATTATAATATTCCCATGAACTTAATAATACATTTTTAACTTGAATTACATTTTTACCTCCAAAAAGCAATACATATCACAAGCTAATTTACGTCTATGCCAGTCCCACGCCCAGAAAAATTAGATGGTGTCTGGTATAAAAATCTTGTGCCAAATCACACATTTTATTACCATTCAAAGGAATATTATAATTAGAGAAGGAAGAAAATTCAAGCTAACAGAACTCTTTGAAAATAGCACTCACAAGTGGAGAAAACTCAAAAAATATTGAATCATATTGACTTATACATGCTGTACTTAACTATACATGTAGACATTATTCTTCTTTAACAAAGAAAGAAAGACAGAGCCTTCATATCCAGACACATCAATAGCTAACACAGTAGAATATATGGATTATATTAGCAATGACTTTTAAATAAATTAAGTCTTAATTATTCCTCAGTTACACTCCACTTCCCCTTCAGTTACAACCCTCATTAGAATCTATCAGAAAGCATAATAAATGGGAGAAATGTATCCTGAGTAGCCACAGTCGCACTGCAAGAGAAATTTACAGAAGATGAAATAACTTGTTTTGTCTCTGTGGACATCATCTTATCAAGTGATCATATGGTCCAAAGCTATTCCAGGAAATGTTTAAAGGGCTGACTGTCTGACTTTGTTGCTACCTTCAAGTGCAACTGTGTAAGCAGGCATTCAGTGTTTGCCAAAGACAGTATTCACAAAACAATCTAAAGTAAAATCAAAAGAAAAGAATTCAGGAGGAAAAAAGGAAATTAAAAGAATATAGGATACAGTGCAAAAAAATGGAGTTTACCCTTTAATTACAACCAGATAAATAAATAAATAGATAAAACTGTTGCTAAGAGCAAGGCAAGAATTCATGGAAAACAATGTGCACTGCATTCTTTAGATGTCTTTTGAAAGGCAACCCTCAGTTGTGTTGGCAGAGTTTGAAATTTCTCAATACAATTTGAAGCACTGAAATGTGAAACAAACAGCCTTTCAACAATAAGTGACGTGTTTAGAGGCACACTATCAGTGGCCTTGAAAACGGCACTTTTTCACTCAATGAGCAAAAACATCTGCCTGTGTTGTTTCGGGAGTTGCTGCCAGTCAATATATCTTGTGCCAATGAACGCACGGTGGACAAAACATGGGGCTTAAATTTCCCATCCAATCGAAAGTTGTTTCAACATTAGAATACCGTTCCAAAATGAATCTTTTTCATCTAAAATATAAGTTTTGTTGTTGATGTTGTTGTTGTTTTTTTATCACTCTCTTGTAAAATGTGAGTTGAAGGTGTGGACATGGTGAGCTGTTTGTTCCCAGGCTGACTGAAATGTCTTCTTACAGTTGTGTAGACTAGATTTGGTGTAGGAAACATCTTGTAATAAAAGTTTTGAAATTGAAGTTATTGGAATATTACAATTAGTATTTTAATACATATTCAAACATGCCTGGAGGGCAGACTGGTGGGGAACTTGATAATAAGTCAAGAGTTGAGACTGAGTTTTTGACATTTAATTAAGGCTGTAATTCATTATCATTATCCACAGCAGTGTGTGGTTAACTTTGTTATGTACAGACAGTATGAATAGGCAGGAAGCAATGTGTCAAACAGACCTGTCCTCTGTGAGCCTGGAAGAAAGGCATGCTGCTGCAGTTGCAGAACACAGAAGACACTGAATTAGGAAATCAGTCAATAGCCTATTTAACAATGAGTTTCTGAAAGCATTATTTATTTTTTTATTTTATCCAAAATA
Source organism: Etia nguti (assembly GCA_015106755.1). Taxonomy (NCBI): domain Eukaryota; kingdom Metazoa; phylum Chordata; class Actinopteri; order Cichliformes; family Cichlidae; genus Etia; species Etia nguti. The sequence goes on along the minus strand of VUQG01042071.1, from coordinate 2,441 downwards.
ATTATACCTAAAAAAAAACCCTCATTTTATAACTTTCCAATTTTAGAATGAAAATTTTAGAAGAAGCTGTTTTCATCAATCTTCAAATTTGTATTAAATGTGTGATTACCAATTACGAAAATAACTGAGTTGTTCAAATTATGGCCTCAACAGGTACATTTGCCTCCACCATAGCGTGTGTGTGTGTGTGTGTGTGTGTCTCAACACCCAGAAGCCTGGCTGCTAGAGGGTTCTGTGTAATATGTGCTCTAGTACTTATTTATTTTCTCATGTTGTTGTCTACTGGGATTGGCACATCTGTCATTGCAGGGTGGCTGTAGCTCAGGCGGTAGAGCAGGTCATCTACTGATCGGAAGGTTGGTGGTTCCATTCCTGGCTTCCCCTAGTCTGCATGCCAAATATCCTTGGGCAAGATACTAACCCTAAATTGCTCTCCGATGCATCCATCGGAGTGTGAATGTAGATTAGTTTGCACTTGTACTTAGAAGTGCTTGTATGAGTATGAGTGGGTGTGAATGGGTGAATGCTTTGAGTGCTCAGAAGAGTAGAAAAGCGCTCTATAAGAACCAGTCCATTTACAGTCATCCTTCATTACCAGAGACCACTATATCTACTTGACTGGCCAGTACCAGTTAAAAAATTGACAGGTCTAAAGTCCCACAGGACTGGGTTCAAAAACCACTTTTGGTGGTCTCTACTTTGGTGGGAGTTTGGGACTTTTGATCCCATACACTATCCCAGCAACTTGGTTTTGCCTCTCGTAATGTCCCAGTTTGCCTTTGTGTTGTCCTCTAAGAAGGCCTTTTCTAGCCACTGTTCAGATTTTGCATGTCATCCACTTCCTCTATCTGTTTATAGTCAGGGGTGCACATAAGCGGTCCGCAGGTGTGCATGCGCTGTCAAAATAAAAGACGCGCACCAGATAAGAAGTTGCAACGCGCGTTTGCGTACATAAGATTTTCTGAAGGAGGACATACATTTGTTTACAACTCTTAAAGATGTCGAAGAAGCAAGCTCCTTTAAGCAATTACTTTGGTGTTCCTCCACCTCCAAAGAAATGTGAAGCGCGTATTCTCGGAAATTCCGCTTCTTTTGCGGTTCGGACTCCTTCTGACATTTCTTTGGAGGTGGGACCACTTATGTGCACCCCTGTTTATAGTAAATCCCATACAGGGGTTTGGTAATCCATGATACTTCCTCCTTTTGTTCCTACAGTTCTCTACAGTTCTCTGAGAAATTCCTATAGCAGTTCATCTTAGGGGACTGTCTTCCTCGTGTATTCATTAGCTGTGTCCAAATTCATGGGCTGCGTCCTCCTGAGGCCACATTTGTTGGCTGATTATGCCACAGCAACGCGACGAAGGCTGTCCAAATTCGAAGACTCCGACAAATGCGGCCGACAAATGCGTCCTCCTTTTCCCCAGATTTGAAGGATGGGTCGGGTGTATCCTTCGTGGCCCAAACTATCCCAGAATTCCTAGCGCGGCCTAGCCAATTCCAGTTTCCAGCTACTTAGTTTTAATATTACTCTTATTACACTTTTTTTGGTCACAAAATAAACTTTTAAGATATTTTCAGGCGAGAATGTAGTTGTGTAAACTTCAAATATCTGCTTGATTTATCGAGATATCCCATATTTGCAAAAGTGCTCCGACGTTTTCAGAGACGTCTGTTACCCACCAGCTCGATAGCTGACCGGGAGGTCAAGGCTCACTAGAGCCGGCGAGAACAGCGAACTCCCGGCACATCGTTTTCAAACCCCCCGCGGTCTTTCACTACTCAGGTTAAACGCGATATATAAGTCACTTACATAACTTAAAAATGTTATTGTTTGTCTTTTTTCAGTGTTTTATTTGTTCCTGAGTAAATCTGTTTAGCTGAGATTAAAGTTATAGTTTTCACACAGCTGAATAAACGTCAAACAGAAAACTGATTAAACAGAAGTGTGAGCTGGTCGAGAATTTACACCAGTGTCCTGTTATATTTTAGATAGCAAGGAGCAGACGGCTGAGTTTATTAAACTGCACTGATAGAGCTGGTGACGCAATTCAAGTCATTCAAATCCAATGAATAGCTTGAAATGGTACAAAGATAAGTGGTGAACTGCCAGAGGTTAAAAAACAAGGTAAGGTTGCCCAAAGGGTAAAAAAAATAATGTACATTTCAGAATTATACAAAAAGGCCTTTTTCAGGGAACACAAAATGGGTTAACAATTTAAAGTTGTTCTTTAAATTGATCAGCAGAGGCTGATCAAGCCTGTAAAGCTGGTGCTACTAATTCCTACAGATGTTCCAACTTTTCTGGATTACTTACAGCCCCCTCTGTCTGCATAAAAGCAGTGTTGGAACACACTGTGGTACCATACCCTCGTGAGCATCAGTTGAACAGTATTGTACTACAGAAAGTAGTGTGTTGCTACAAAAATGGCAAGAAAAAGGCA
>VUQG01042051.1:0-23846 GCA_015106755.1 Etia nguti | reverse complement strand
CATAGTCCGTCTGGTCCCGCTACTTTGCCAACCTTCAACTCTTTAATGGCGTCTAATACCTCCTGTTTTGATATGGGGGAGTCCAATTTGAGGTTCTGATCTTCAGACAACTTGGGGAGGTTAAGAGGGGCAAAAAATACATCCAATAGGTCTGCTGCATTTGTCTGAATTTGCGATTTATAAAGGTCTTCATAGAAATTTCTAAATATATCATTAATGCTGGTGTTGTCAAAAAACTGTTTTCCATTTACATCTTTAATTGAAGTGATATTCTGAGAGTCTGATTTCTTCTTAGTCAGGTATGCTAAGTATTTCCCAGGTTTGTCACCATGTTCATATAGCCTTTGCCTAGCAAATCTAATTTTAGTCTCTGCGTCTTTTGTCAATAGACAGTCTAACGCCGAACGAAGAGCATAGAGTTTGTTGAGTTTAGCCTTAGAAGGTTTTTTAAGATAATCTCCTTCTGTGTGTTTTAGCTTGGATTCCAAAACCTTCGTCTGCTCTGCTTGTCTCCTCTTGAGTAGGCCTTTAGTGTCTCCCAGAGTAATGACGGGTTATCTGTGGAGGGTGTATTAATTGACAAAAACTGTCCAAGTTCCTCTGTGAGGTAACCTGTGAATCCAAGATTATACAGGATAGAAGGGTCAAAGTGCCAATGTCTATCCCGGGGGGCCACATTCCTGATGTTGCAATGAATGAAAACGGCCACTTTAGAAAAAAAGGTAAATACCTTATTCGCTGAGTGCTGTGCTCTCCACAAGTCAACATAATCCAGTTCCCTACATAAGGTAGCGAGAGTCTTGGCTTGAGGTGAGAGAGAGTTTACCCTGAGGAGATTTATCTAAAATTGGGTTTAAATGACAGTTAAATGTTAGAAACTCATTCTTTGGAGGGGACTTCAAGTTCACCAATTTTGTGAAGGCTGTAATCAAAAAGTCTCCTGGGTCACCAGGGGGACAGTAAATATTCATAATGGCAATTTCCTCTCCATATAAAACACCTTTCACTATAACAAAACGGCCATCGGTATCCTTTATACAATCAAGAGGTGTAAACGGTAGATTTTTCTTCATTAATATAGCTGTACCCCTGCTCCTTGATGTAAAGGATGGGGGGAAAAAAAGACCTGCCCAAATCCCCCCTGCACTAGTTTAGCATGTTCCATAGGATTCAAATGGATCTCCTGTAATAAAGCAATGTGGGTCTGCTTGCTCCTGAGATAATTCAAGACCTTTCTTCGCTTAACAGGCGTATGGACACCATTCGCCTGTTAAGCGAATGGTGTCCAGTGTTTTGACACACAGCCAATTGGATCCTCCGGCTCAGTGCTGGTGACATGTTTTTTGGGTCTTCCACTTGACTTTTTTGTTCCATAACCCTCTGGATCATTTAAGAATTTCCAAATGTCTTACTGCGTCCCACCTCAGCAGCGATGGCGTGCTGTGAGAGACCCTGCTTATGCAGTTCAACACCCCGACCACGTTCAAAAGGGAACGTTTTTTTGCATTTGCCATCACAACGTCATGACAGTGTGACTACCTGACAGAAAATGACAACGAACCCACATTTTTGCACAGATTTGGCCTTTTAAAGTCATGTGGTCCTAAACTTTTGATCATCTGTAAAACAGCCTGTTTCAGTTTAAGCCTTGTTTTCAATAAATTGCATGCTCAAAAAAATGTTTTTGCCATTTTTCAAGTGGTCTTAAACTTTTGATCAGGACTGTATCTACAGTACACATCCACTTAAATTGTTGAAAGTATTAAAATGCTTCGCCATGTATACTGTAAAATAAGAGCTATGCTTATTTCCTCCCACTGTGCTCTTCTTCAACACTTTCTCAGACACAGTGTCTTCAATCATCTTAGCTCACACACATGTGGAATATTTTTCAGAAAAATCTTGGAAAGGAAAATGAAATTTCAAAGTAATCATCTACAGAAAACAGCGTCTGAGAAAGTCTTTCATAATGTTCACAGTGAAATTTAGTGTGTTTTGTTTGTGGTGTGGTGGTAGATACCATTAACAGTATCAAGATAAAATATATTTGCAGGTGGGCAGACTTGAGCAGGTGAGGTACTGGAGCCTAGAACAGGAGCTTTTCCCACAGGAAGTGGAGACATTGTAGATGTCTTTTTAGGGCATTTCCATATTACAAGTGCTGACATCAGCTTAAAGTATCAAAGTTTTACTATTCATATCAACATCAACATTACTGAAACAATCAGTTTAAACGTTTTTTAAAGTTACTGTCGTAAGCTAAGCCACCGTCTGATCTTCATATGTAAAAGAAGGCGGTCTAGAAGAATTTCTATGTCTACAAGAAGGTTTGATTAGGACACAGTGTAAAAATGCTCTGAATTTGCAATGAGCAAATCTGTATGTTATATTTATTTCAGGACTGGGAGGAGCGCTACATCCATGAGAACTATACCCACATCATGAAGGACAAGCTGATTGAAACTGTAAGTTTAAACTCAAGCTGAGCTGGAGTCATATTAACCTACTGAATGAGCTGTTGTCATTAAAAGAGGCAAAACAAAATACATTTAACTCCTATGAACTTCCATGTTTCTTATAAATATTGTGGCACAGAAGATGAAGTTAGTTCAATCACATCTGCCATAACCAGAGGAACTAACACGGTCCTCAGTTTGTAGGACCTTCCTTTAAGAGAAAGTTCTGTTACAAACTGTTACTCAGTGCTTAATGCTGTTGTATCTTCTGTCTTCTAGCCTTGTCCAGATGTGTACTGGTTCCCAGTCTTCTCCAGTGTTGCTTGTAACCACATGGTTGAAGAAATGGAGCACCATGGAAAGTGGTCAGGAGGGGGCAATGTGGTAAGGCATCTTATTATTATCATTAATCATGTAGTGATTATTATTGATAATAACATGTCAGTCATGTAATAAGACGACATCACTGAGGTCTAGCGTTCGTCTTCCAGCTACATACCCAACTCTGACAAAGTTGGGACAACTGATCGTAGTTGATCGTAGTCACTGAATGTAGTGATTTTCAAATTTCAGAAACCCATATTTGCATTCAAATAGAACAATGAAAACATATCAAATGCTTATAAAATGTGCCATTTTAAGAAAAATACTAGCTCATATTTAATTTAATGGCAGCAACATCTCTCAGAAAGTAAAGACAGAGCCATGTTTACCACTGTGTAGATTTCCTCTTCTTTTAACAACAGTCTGTATTTCACTCGCTGGGTCCACGTCCTCATTTTAGGTTTTTTAGTAGATAAAGGCGAATGGCTTAATCAAGAATGGAGCTACTGTTTGGGGAAGGCCTCGATGGGGACTGGCGGCGGCTCCCGGGCCTGGCAGATCCCCGTGTACTAATGAGAAGGGATGAAGTGAAAGAAGTGAAAAAAGGGGAGGGACGGCTTGTAGAACTGGGGGATAAGACCCAGAAGGGGTGTGTTTGGAGGCGTGGACCTGCTCCTGAAATTCAGATCATTTATCTCCAATTTAAACTGAGGAGACCAGTTTTCATTTTTACTGAACAACATTCTGGGAGAGGAATGTTGTTCCATTCTCGTCTGATATAGGATTCTAGCTCCTCCACAGCTCTGGGTCTTCATTGTCATACTGCTTCATAATACACCAGATGTTTTCAGTTGGTGAAAAGTTAGGCCTGAAAGCAGGTCAGTTCAGCACGTGCACTCTACGAAGCAATGGTATTATAACAGATGCGGTATGCGGTTTTGATCAGAGCAGAAGTTGTTCTAAAGCAATAACAGCAAGCAAGCTGCAGCTTCGATAGGCACCGATGCACCCCAGTACCATCAGATGCAGGCTTTTGAAATGAGCGCTGATAAAAAGCCAAACGGTCTCTTTTCACTTTAGACCAGAACAACATCCATGTTTTCCACAAAAATGTTTAATTTTGATTTCTGTGACCACAGATGAATATTCCACTTTACGTCAGCCTATTTTAAATAAGCTTGGGCCCAGAGAGAGAGACTTGAACCTGCATTTGTGGATGGTACAGCAAACTGTGTTTACACTGATTTTCTGGGAGTGTTCTGAAGCACACGGAGATTTCCCAATTCATACATTTAATGTTTTCTATATTCTGTTGTGAATAAAATATGGTTTTAAAATATGGAGATTTACACATCATTGTATTCTGTTTTTATTTACACTTTACAGGGTCCCAACCTTTCTGGAATTTGGTCCTGAATACCTCCTTTAATTTAACTACATACCTGATACAATACAAGTTGGTATAAAGTTTCTTGTTTTTCCAGGATAGAAGAATCCATGGTGGCTATGAGAATGTGCCCACCATCGACATCCATATGACTCAAATCAACTTTGAAAAAGAATGGCAGAAATTCTTAGTGGAGTATGTGGTACCAATAACAGAAAAAATGTTCCCTGGATACTACACCAAGGTAAAACCATCATTGACACACACTTGTGAGATGTTTCAGAGAAAATTCAAGAATATCTTTCCATGTGAGATAAGTGAAGGATGGATTGTCCTCTTATGCTACGTTATTCTCAGCTTTATTGTAAAAAGGATACTGTGAACACATTCTCAGCTCATTGACTGAGCACAATGTGTCTGAGCGTTTGTAGAAACAGGAAGAAATTTCAAGCAAACGAGGGATGTAGTGGTGGTTTTAGACAGTTGTTGGACATTTATCTAGGTGTATGGGTTTCTATTATATCCATAGTATCTTTCCACTCTGTTACATATTCCGTATGTACAGGGAATGGAACCCCCCCCTTGTTAATAGCGCATGAATACTTCTTTAAGACACTCCGGCCAGAGTGTGTAGGTTAGAATGTGGCTGTAGAGCGGGCTGTGAGGTCAGTGGCCATGACCAGCATCTGGGCGTCCTATCAGAGCTGCAAGCTGTCGTCCTTGCATTCTAGCAGTTTCTGCATCAACTGCGAGGACATCACATTATCATGAGGACAGACAGCAAGGTCACCTTGCTCGTACCTCCTCTGCAGAATAGCTACAAGGCTGTGGCAGTGGGCTCACCCCCTGATCTGATCACTGAGAGCAGTTTATGTGCCAGGGCCACTGAACATGGCAGCGGGCATTGTGTCAAAGGGCGTCATCTCTGGCCCCAGGTTCTCCTATACGTCTTCCTTCCGTTCTCCCTCTTCCAGTCGGTCCTCTGTCGGGTCCAGGCCGAGGAGCTTAGGCTGGTCCTTGCAGCACCTCTCTGGCTGCACATGCCCTGGTTTTCAGTAATCCTGCCACTTCTTGCCAGGACACCATGGGAGCTCCTGGCTCAGAGGGACCTCCTGTCCCAGGTGAGCAGGTCTCTGTACCATCCCTTCACCACAGGGCTCTGGCTGACGGCCTGGCCCCTGAGAGGGAGAAGCTGTTGTTGTGCGAACGCTGCAGGAGTCTCATGTGGTTACTGGACGGGAAAGGGGTGGTCCTCTGGCCCAACCCTGCATTCCTGCCAAGGCCCTGTGCGAATTCCACCTGTCCCATTTGTTGAGCTACAAACAGCTCCCACTGAGGGTTTAGCCCAGGAAGTGGCTCAGCGCCAGGCTGCCCTGTGCGCTGTACGTTAGGCATGCCTGGCCAATTAGGAGGACAGACCAGCTGTTTGTTAACTTCCACTCCGGGATCCTGGGCAGATCACTATGTGCCTCTTCAGGGGTTTCCCTCCCACTGGCCCAGGGGCTGGCCAGATTGTGTGCCTTGTGCAGTGGCAACGTGGTCGTCAAGATTGACCTTCACTAGGTTTCACCACCTGAATTTGGCAGCCAGCCCCTCTTTTGGGGAGTGGGTGCTGGGTGCCCCTCAGCAGCAGCCTTTGTCTCCATGGTCGGCCTTGCATCTTGCGAGGCGACCATAGCTGCTTGCTCCATTGCAGTCCTTGTGTCATCCGGGGCCTTCGCATCTAGCAGGCCTTGACCGGTCCGGCGTGTATATATGTCTATTTGTAAATAGTTTATTTGCAGTACTATGGTGGTTGGGTGTGGGTTGCACCATCATCTCGCGATGTGTCTTAAAGAGTTACCCTGTACTTATGGAATATGTAACAGAGTAGATAGTCTCAATATGATAGAAAACATACAGTTACTTTGTAGCATTGGTTATCTGAATGTGAGACTGTCTCTCCAGCCTCAGGTCGCTCTGAGACAGATTCCGGTCAGTCCATCACCAGTTTCACGTCTGCACTGCTGTTTTATATGTAAGCTGTGGGGCATGGCCGGCCTAGCCGGAGTGTCTTAAAAAAGGGCCGGAGGGGGGTGAGGGGGTTATTCCCCATGTGTGTGTGTGTGAGAGAGAGATATGACATTTAAGTGTGGTCTTGTAGCATCTATTTTGTACATTGACAAAGTTCTATAAAGTCTATTACCCTATCCTGCAAACTGAAATATGACAAAGTGGCACCCAGTGCCCACGCAGGATCCGGCAGTATGTGATCAGTAGGCAGTGAGAGCACCCTGACTTTGATTTAATGTTTATCTGTCAGTTCAGTAAAGTAGCAAAGTGTCATTGTTTAATATTTTTAGACATAGTCAGGACTTTGCTTTCCATCACTCACAGTGAAAATGCTTCATGAGAAATGACCCTAATAAGCAAATCTGTTCCAGTGTTTTTAGAGCATGTGACTCTATGGTTGGTTTAAGTCAAATTATTGCAACTTTTTGCCCCACCAGTTTTGATCATCTGTAAGGCTTTGATAACTTTTTATTTGAATTATCTTCTAAAAATGCTTCTTGTAACATGTTTGGTACATATTGCTTGTGGTAAAAGGAAAGGAAAATATTTTTTTTATCATAAATTCTAAAATAAAATGTCTTCAGTTAATGGCTGAATCTCAAATGAATTGCCAAAGCAATCACCATCAAAATTTCCCCCCTGCCACCTTTTAAAAACAAAATTTAGCGTCTCTTCTGAGATGTTGGAATGGAAAATACTGTGTAACGATCAGGTGATGACCGATGATTTTGATAATTGGTTATTTAACTGGTAGAACAACTATAGGACAAAATCAGCAGTTCAATGTTATGAACTCATTGAGTAAAACAGGATAACAGCAGCCCTCTCATTGGTTTCTGTGCTGCTATACTGTGTGTGTTCTACTGACCAGCATGTCTTATCATTGGTGTGTTACACTCCAATCGACTTAATGTAGTGAGATATAAACCTGACAAGCAGCCCCTTCTCATGCTACATCATAACAGCCACACATTCACAATTACTGTAGCACATCAATAGCTGGTAGCCTAATTGACTACCGGCTGAATGAGCGGGAGCTGGCAGTTAAATGCTACATTATTGTAGCGATGATGATGCAGGAGTTCCTCAGCTCTCTCTACTTCTCTGTTCCATCTCTGGAGGTGAATGCTGCACCAAGAACCAAGATCACGCTTTTATTTAATAAACTGGAGTGTATCTGTGTACAGGGGGCTACAGGTTCTTTGCAAACGTTTGCATGATTCCTTTTTCTATGTGTGTTTGCAGGCTCACTTTGAGTTGGCCTTTGTAGTTAGATATAAGCCAGATGAACAACCCTCTTTAAGGCCACACCATGATGCCTCCACATTCACTGTAAACATTGCACTCAATCAAGAAGGCCTTGATTACCAGGTGAGTGTCAAGTGTTCCATTTCCACCCACGTTTCAGTTAACATGTATTTCAGTTTTATTCACACAGAGACCAAATCATTACAAATTCAAACTCAGGACCCCTCACAGGTCAGGACCTTACAGCATTATAGAATTAATGTTTCCATGAAGAATGCATTTATTTAAAAGGCAAACAGCTGGTTTACCAGCAGCCTAAATCTAAATGTTCATTGTCCTCTCTGTTAGGCATAGAAATAAAGCCTTTTGTATCATTTCTGTTCATCGGGCTGTCAGTTTTGCATGACACATAAGGCTGAAGCTACGAGCATCAATTTTATTGTGGTGGACAAGCAGACGAAGACAGCTGTAGTGATAGATGTAGCGATGCCGAATGACAGCAACATCAGGAAATAGCAACACGAGAAGATGGAGAAGTACCAAAGTCAAATTTATTTATATAGCACATTTAAAACAACTGTTGACCAAGGTACTGTACATTTAAGATAATCAAAATAGATAAAAACAAAGGAAGACATGATCAAACTTTAAGAAAAAGAAGCATAAAATGAGAAGATTTGAGTAAGAAAAAAGTAAATAAAAGTAGTTCGAACTCATTCTGGAACAACATCGGAGATCTCTGTCCAGAAGAGGGCAGTCCTAGGAACAGCTCAAGCTCCCAGGCCTCTGGTAGAGGACCTGAGCTTGAAGTATAAAGACCGCCTGCAGGGGCAAGAAGGGAATTTTTAAAAAAAAAAAGTGTGTGTGTGTGTGTGTGAGAGAGATAAATTGCAGAGTTACTGTGGAAACCCTGTCAGTGTCATTGAAGATCAAACCAGAGGGAACCCGAGATGAGAATTAGCCTTAAAGTAAGAGTTACAGAACATGAAAAGGTTCAAAAGAAACATCCAGTTGACATTAATTCTACTCTTTGATAAAAACTTTATTTTTATAGAACCAGGTAACAAGAGTCATCCCAAAGTGCTGCATATTGCAAGATAAAGATAACACTGGAGAGAGAAAGACAATGATCAATCACCAATGAGGAAGCACTTAGTGACAGCGGGGAGGAAGAACTCAGGAAGTTGTTGAAGAGTTGTTAATGATCACTTTCATGTTCATTCAAAACTGCCACAGCTATCAGCTGTTAATATGTACTGTTTTTTGGCTGCAGGGTGGTGGATGCAGGTTCCTCCGCTACGACTGCTCCATTCAGGCTCCTCGTAAAGGCTGGGCCCTTATGCACCCAGGCCGCCTCACCCACTACCATGAAGGCCTGCCCACCACCGCTGGTGTCCGCTACATCGCAGTGTCCTTCGTGGATCCCTGAGCTCACAAAGATGGCACAACTTGACCAAGCAGGACACATACTGACCACATGGTCCAGCATCATTTTCTGCATTATCCGATTTAAAGCAGAATTGTTTTTGTTTTCATCAACTAATTTCCTTTAAATCTAATTTGATATGGCTTCTGTCACACTCACAGTTATGTTTGAGTTTCACATGGTGATGAACTATTAGCTGCATTCGACGAACTTTTCTGTAGTGAAACATGAAAAACAGACACAGTTTTATCACCACTTAAGATGAGGACTGTTTATTTAAAGCGTCAGACATGATCTTTTGCCCATGAGTATTTTTCAGCAGCAGTCTGCAGGTGTTATCCATCACATACTCATTTGTATTCAGATCAGTAACCATCAAAGGTGTAATTTGAATAATTGTTGACTGGCTTACCAGATCACTGAGGTTTGAAAGGCCTAAGTTATCCATTTGCTCATAGGTTTTTTCATAATTAAGCATTCTGGGAATGTGCACCACTTGTCAGGTTTTTGAACAGCTTCAAAGGGATATTTGACAAACCAATAGGCGATGTCACAGCTCACACACTTCTCATGTGAAAGAAGGAAGTGAGGTTGTGGAAAAGCTTGCACATACAGACATTACACATCAGAAAAAATAAGATGAATAACTCATCAAGTCTGCTGTACGGTTTCTTTATGGGATGTGTACAAGTTATTGAAGTATATATCACGTCTTACTTTTGTTTTGACTGAAGTACTATTACCAGAACTCCACAGCCACACAAAGTAAACCTGTACATAGACGATATATCAAACATCTAAAATGTTAACTATTAAAGATTTTTTTATTGATACATATTCATTTTGAATTTGACTTTAGAATACTTGCAGTGCTGAAATCACCAAGAGCTTCCCCCTCAAAGAATGGCAGCATCTGTTGCTGGAGAACCTGTATGTCATTCACCATTAATGGCACTTGATGGATGGACAGCTGGATGTTTAATTGGGCATTTGTATTTCTTTGCATGTCAGATTTTAAGATCATGACCAGATCTCAGTTCTGTTTTTTAAAAGAGGTAAACTCCCCATGTTTGGATTTGAAAATTAAACTCTGATATGGTTTGGTCATCTTACTAACTACTGCGATGCTAATTGGTACTGACATCTTCCACTGTGTGCCCATTGTTGCCTAGTAACATTTCTCAGGTACAACATTCGTCTTCATGTTGTCCTTGTGCTAGTTTTATTTAAAAGTAGGCTTTAAATTATTTTCCATTTATTGCAATTTGTTTCAGTGGCTTCTTGTAGTCTTACTGAAAATGTTCATTATAAATGACACATTTCTGCTGCTACGGCCTTTTATGCAAGTCTGTATTTTATTCCAGTTGTGCTTGTATTGCTAAGGAGTTCATCACTGCAAAAACTAACATGGGTCAGGCATAGAACACCTGTAAATTCTTGGACCCCTTAAAGGGTTTTTTGGGCCATCCAGATGCTGGTACAGATAGTAGGTTGTGTGGTGCTAGTTATGTCTTCAGCTGAATTTCTTTCATTATAGGCAGGTTTATAAAAATAAGTTGTTTTTTTGTTTAATTTTACTTCAGCAAATTACTCTTTACTGTAGCTAAAGCAGCTTAATTCAGACACTCAAAAGCCTTTATGGTATATTGTATTAGATAAAAGCCATACTGTGAAGTTTCATATTGGGATCAGAGTTCACTTTTACTGTTGAAATATGTTTATGAGCTTAAATTTGTACGACTGTAGGAGAGGTTCAGTCTCACTGAATGATCAGACCCAAAATCAAGTTGTGTGTATAAAGATGTTTAATAATAAGGATTAAAAGTCTCAGCAGTGGTCAGTGAGAGGGCTCGTCTTATGAACCAGGGCCTCTGGTTTTGTGGTTCAGCTGAGACTGTGAGAACACCATCAACGCTAGAAAACCAGCCGCAACCAAGAGAAGGGAGAAGCTGTATGGTGTTGCATATTGAACTTTGTAATAATTCTTCCCCATGGATCCGCAAGTTATTTTATTTGTATAGCACTCCAGTTCCTAGCCAATCACAAAAAAGAAGTGCTCTTTAGAAAGTAAACTGGCGACCTGCCTTATACTGATGTCAAACAATCTGACAGAACAAACTCAGCAGTTAAGAGGCCAATAACTATCCGTGGGTGTAGATGACATTTTATTTTGTAATTTCAAACAGACTAACAAGTGTACATCAGGTAGTTAAAATACAAAGCTAAACATGGAAAACAGAAAAACTTAAAAGCAATGTAAAAACAACATTTCAGGTCAGGGAGATTTCTGTGGTAAAGTTACATTTCAGAACAAAACTGTTCACAAGCGGAAGCGATCAGAGAAGTTTGGGGACTCCGGGACTGTAAGAGGAACTTCGCTCTTCTTCACAGCTACAGGTTTGTATTGTCTGATGGGCTGAGCTTTGTGCACCTGCAAAGTTTGAGATACACTGTGTCAGACAGCTCCACAGACACACTGACAGGCCGTAAAGTACTAATAGAGCAATAAAATACAACGGTACAGTACAATTACACTGAGGCCAGTTATAAACAGAACAATGGCAGTTCAACCTGTGATGACTTCGGTACAGTTTCACATGCGCAGCTCAAACGCAGACTTGCCTGTCACACAGGTCGCTGCCAATGGCATTGCCTTACTTATGTTTGTGTCTGATATTTGATATAAAGCGCCTTGATTTGTTCCACATCTGATAAAAAGCATCTTTCTGATTCTCAAACAGCGTTTCCATATTAAATTTTTCCAATATTACATCATGCCAATTTTCTATTGTCGGTGGGGTAGGGCTTGGCCATTTTCTAGTAGTAGTGTTTGTGCTGCCTGCAGCAACTTTATATCACTCCTCAGCATCAAGCAAGGAACATGAAAGTAAATGGTCTCAAAGTTTAGAGGTATTTGTGTTTTGAATGTCAATCCAGTACAGCTTAAGTTCTGGGAAATCCCAAAATGTATGGTAGTGGTTTGGGTCGCCTGAACTGTCTCGAACAGAATGTGGGTTCTTATATTTGTCTCGATGTGGGGTTTTGAAATCTCTCATTACGTTCTTCCAGCAGTGCTTTGTCCAAGTCAGGGAGTCAGTTGAAGACCACTGGAACTTATAAATGTTACCCAAGACTTCCTCTGATGGTCCCCGCCTCAGAATCACCTTTCTCTTTAACAACCTAAGTACTGACATTATTGGCTAGGGAGGGTGAATTTATTCCTCCAATTAAGGTGTTATTCAAAGAAAGTTTTAAAATTTTATGGAACTCCAATTCTGATGTTGTTAAATATACAGGAGTACAATTATGGATGTAATACTTCTGCAATTTTATTTTATTATATATATATAAGTCTGTGTGAAAGTCTGTCACACACACACCATCTGAAGTTTCAGCATATTTTGCATCTTACAGAGTTTGATGACCTTCTGCTCTAGTTTCGATGCAAAGTTTATCCACTGAGTAACATTAACATGAACACGAGTAGTAAGGAAAGTTGTGCTGGTCAATTATTTCTTTGTTACAACAACAACAAAAAAATAATGCTATTTTTATATTTTTAAATATTTACGCAATTTAATTAACACAAAGTTTGATATAATTTCACTTTCAATCTGAAAAATGTTACAAGAGCCTTGAAATAAATATGGTGCACTCCATGCCCCCCTTTAGGCTCACCCCTGTTTTCTTCCACGTAAAATAGGACGGCCGCAGTCAGCCTTCATTAAGCTGTATAATATAAACACGTATCAGACTAAGTTAACAGTTCATCTGCAGGTTCTATGCATCTATATTTGTATCTATACACATACACACCACCACAAGTCACTGCTGATACTTTTTTGCAGTTACCTGCTCTTGTCGCAGCCGGCCAATCTCCTCTTTCTCTCTCTGCTCTTCTTCTCGTCTCTGCTCTGCCTCCATGTGTGCCCGCAGAGCCTCTTTCTCACTGGTCGCTCGCTCGTACTCCTGCCACTCTCTGGCACGCCGCTCTGTTGCCAGTTTAAAGGCCTCTACAACTATGGAAGAATTATTGCCTTCAGAGTGCAGTGACAGATGACAGTGAAGACAAAGGACACAGTGAGTGACACAATCCTGAAGAGTGGCTCAGCCTCAGCAAAGCTGAAGCACTCTTCAAGACACATGCAATTTTCAGACGGTATTCAACACCAACGCTGCACCTGCCCATTACTTTTACCATCCATTAGTCATTCTCAGATGAATCAGACAATAGTGAGAAACAGCCAAAACAAAGATATTTATCTAGAGCCAGTAAATCTGGCTCGAGTGTTTGATAATCAAATTCAGAACAACTTTTCTGATAATTGCACTGAATACTCCTCAGTATGTTACAGCAACATGATGAAATGCAACAACAGGGTGCAGACATGTGGCTGCAGCAAGTGTCACAAGGTTCCAGCTGTATCGCAGCATTTTACATGTCAGGTGAAGATGGAGGTAGTTCTGAAAGGTGAAGCAAATAAGTGCCTAAACCCTCCAGCAGGGAACCACCTCTGTGTCTCGGTGTAGTCTCCAGGTGAACAGTTACTGGGCTGCAACTTTCCCGATGAATTAATGCTCCGATTTGCTAAGAGCAATATAATGGTCATATTTGTCAATGACAGTCCTCAGAGTGAAAAATAAAATAAAGCAGTTTATGCTTTACAGTTTGATTTTAAAAACCCGCCCCTGTCAGATTGTATTCATTTGAGAATTTTGGAAATTGTGGCGTTCAGTTGAGGAAAGGAGATGTGATAACAGCACAACAGAAGATGAAAAAACAATGACAATAAATGCAAACAATCTGTTTCAGTTGAAACTGTACGACAGACGTGGTCTTCTGACAGCTGACAGTCCTTACCCACTGCAGGCCGGGACTCTTTCTTGGGCCTGAAAGGCTCCTTATGAATGACTGTGTTGGGCCGAGCTTTAAATATTGCCGCATCCTCCTGATGTTTCTGTTCTTCTTTCACCTGTGAGGTACAGATGTTATTAGTGTTATTTCAATTAAAAAAACTAAATGAAAATAAGTGAAAAATCCCGTCATACCATCTGTTCCCAGCGACTGTTCTTCACTGCTCCCCGTTCATCTAGAAGCAGCCTAAAAGGCTCAGGCTTGGTAGGCTCCAGCTTCTTCTTCTCTGGCAGGACCACACTGTCAAAGTCAGGCAGTGGCTGGGCCTTAAACTGTGGGATCTGGAAAATATTCAGGCAGCAGAAAGTCACTCAGTAACTTTGTACTGTGAAACTCTCGATGACAGACTGAAAGTCAGACTACCTCTTCATTTCGTTTTTCCTCCAACTTTTTCTCTCTCAAGGCTTTTCTGTCACGCTCCCTCTGCTCAAAGGAGAAAGGACAGACATCCACACTGTGGTTCTCAGGTAGGCGGGGCTGAAAGGGCAGGCCAAAGTGAGGCACTGGGGGGGGCTTAACTGGTGACGGCTGCCTTACCTGACAAAAAAAACAAAAACAAAACAAAACAAAAAAGACACGGACAGTTTTATGGGTACAGTTGCGGTAGACGGTGCACAGAGTCATAGAAAAGACGTGTCCTTACTTCCTCGACCTTGCGGTCTAGTCGAACCCTCTTCTTGAGGGCAAAGGCAGGAGACTCGGGAACAGTTGGATTTGCAACTTTCTTTTCTGGCAGTCCCTGTTGATGAGAGTATTCTTAAAAACCATATTCCCACATAACAAAATCTGCCTTCTGCAATGGAAAAATTAAACAATTTTGAAACTCATCAGTTTTTAAACTTACCACGACTCCTTCCAGAACCTTTTTGGGCAGAGGCTTGGCTTTAAAGTTTTGGGGCTTTTCGTCACCTTCCTGGGGCTTCTTTGTGGCCTGTCTCTCCTGGAGCCTTTTTTCAATCTCCAGCTCGAAGCCATCAGGTACGGTGGGTTCCTTCACTGCTGGCTTCTTTAGGTCCTCTGCACACTCCAGTATCTTCCTGTTGAGCTCCAGCGCCTTGATTTTAAAGCTGTGTTTAAAAGCCAACATTAGTTAACGATCACTAGATCAAAATGTAATGCTTTCACAGTGAAGTGCTACGACCCAAATGGTAAGCTTCTGACACAATCAAACCAATGACCTACAACTGTCGACTATAGTGGCAAAAACATGTCACGACATCAATCAACACATTTCAGCATTTTGGAGCTCTCTAACTGTTACCATGAAAATTAGACAATTAAACGTGAAGCTGTACCCATGCACATACTGATCCATGACTCCAAAATAATCAGCTGTATTTTGTACAATAATGACCCTAAAAGAAAGCCCTGCAATGCCACATTTTCCATGTGTCAGCAAAAGGAGGAGGATGCACGTTTACAGTGCCCCATCTGAAACATCCCATCTCACTCATCTTAGTGCATTTATTCTTTCTATGCTATTGTAAGTCATTATTGTCAGGTTGTCCTACATACTACCTGAAAAACCTTCAGTTGATGCCAAATACTGCACCAAAAGTACTGACAGGGACTAGAAAGTAAGAGAGCACGCATACTGGCTTCTCTTTATTGGCTCCAGATTCTTATTTAAAATCCTTCCCCTCACATACAAGTTTGGATTCAGGAGACAGACACTCTCTCTACTTTTAAGATTAGGCTTCAAACTTTCCTTTTTGCTTATAGTTAGGACTGGATCAGGTCACCTGGACACCTAAATACAGTACGTTTTATGCAAAACACCACCAGAAATTTGTTGTGAAACCACGTTTCCCAATGAAAAGTGACTGCACATTACAAGAACCTGCTAACAGAAAAAGCTAAGCTTCTCACTTTGCAAGTTTTTCCGCCTCCTCAGCTTCCAGCTCAGCAGTGCACTTAACAGTAGGTGGCCGGCTCCTCTGACGAGTCATCAGGTGTGGGGAGTGAGGCTGAGTGAGCTTCAGGTGGTTCCCCTTTGCTGTGGTAGGTCCTGTCGAAACAGGACACAGATACAATGAAAAACCTACTCTGCAATAATATTTTTAACCCTTATCTGAAGAGTGTCACTGAAAGTCAGCATGTACCACACCTCTCTCATGACTTCTACGACTGTGCATATGATAGCGGGTGGGGGTTCGCTTCTGGAACTGCTCGATCTGCTGGGCCATGGGCACATAAGTGTTCGGCTCTTCTGCCTTTCTCTTGTTGCCTGTTGACAAGTTGAAAGGTTTGGGCACTGTGGCACCTTTCCGAGCCTTTGCCTGAAAACAAGTATAATTAGGTGGGTTTTTTTCATGTCACTTGAGCTTAATTATTCACATGTTTCATTACGTTTCTTTTAGCTGCTGTTAAAAAAAAAATAATTTTATAGTGGGCTGCAATGAACTGGCAATAAAGCAAGTGTGTTATACTTGTGCTACTTACTGGGGAGGAGGGTTTGCGAAGCTGACTGACAAAGTCCACTTCCTTCTCTATGGTGCATGAAGTGGATGCCTTAACACGGGTATCTGTACTGAAGTGGAAGTCTTTCGGCACAGTTGTAGACAGGAACATCTTCTTCGGTGGTGGATCTGAAATGACACAGTTCTGTAGTTTTGTTTTTTTTTTTAAACCCAACAAGTAAAGTTAACGTAAACATTTTAAGCACCAGAACTCATCAGAACTGTTAACAGGGGTCATTTTGACCCCATCCTGCAACAACAGTCATTTCATTACAGATCGTAAAGTTAAAAATGCACATTAGAATAAACCAATAAACAAAGGGTACAACACATAAAACTGACCCCTAAACAATTTACTTGAATAAGAACATTATGAAAAGTTAAAACATTTTGATAGCATGTGGTAGTACATGTGCTAAAATAAAGGAGGTATATAAAAAAACCCAGCACTGTTAAACAGACCGATCAACTAATTGTCTACATTGTAAAATTAACCAGAGCCAGCTACAAAATGTAAGAAACATTTAATTTAAAAAGGAGAACAGTCAAGTTTCATCAGTTTCCTTCACATCGTCTTTGCTCATCGGACCTTAAGCACCATCCACACTGCAGCTCTTCACCTCGGTTCTGACTCGTCAGATTCAGCTTTTCTGCGTCACCATTTGATTGGATTAGTTCTCCACACACTATACTTGTCTGCTCAGTTCACCTGGGCAACCCAGCATGCCTAGCAACACTTTCATTTTACTTTAGTTTCTATGGGGTCACAATGACACCTTTGACAGTTCAGGGTATAAGTGGTCGTACCTTTTCTCCCCCCTTAAAAAAAACAAAACAACAAATTCACAAAAAACCTTATTTTAGGAAACCTCGTTAAACACAGGCTGATGAAAAAAATGACATGATGGGGTTTTATTTTTCACGCCTTATTTTTTTTTAAATGCCAAAGGGTCAAATTTACCCCTTGGCAGTTCTAGAGTTAAACATGGTAAACTGCTGAAATATGTACTCACTCCCAGCTAGAGCAGCCTTGTAGCTGGCCTCATTCTTCTTCCGGTGAAGAGCGACTTCCTTCTGAAGGTTCCTGATGCGCTCCAGCTCCAGCTCCTCAGAGGTACTTGGCCTGATGGTCACAGATTTTGTGGACTAATCTTTAGTAAAAGTACATCTGTACCCTAGTCTCTCATTTAGAGGCTCAACATGTCAAAGTTCTCTTCATGACCCTACTATTCAAATAAAAAAGGCAACTGGCAGAAAGTTCAAGGACTCATTTACACCAAATCCCAACAACTACACCCAGTGGTATCCCAGATACTACACTTGCTACCATCATCCACCTTCCCACATGTTTCAACCCCACTCACAGTAATGGACGTGATGGCAGGGTGGGGTACTGTCTTAAAGAAGGATTCCTACAATATGAGTACTGGAGGTCAGCCCCACTATTCGTCTCCATCAGCTTTTAGAACAGAAGAAACCTTTTGGGTGAAATGAAACCTGAACAAGAGAAATGCAGCGCGCCTCGGTTCAAGCACTTCATGAAAGGCGAGCCCTCAGACTGAGGACACAGGGCGGCAACTATTGATCCTTTTAATTATTAAGTATCCTATTGGTTATTCTGTCAATTAATCACATAATCAGACAAGAAATGCTTTTTACTTCTGAGCGATAATCAAAAGAGAAAAAAGGGTTTAAAATGAACGGCTCATTATTTTCCATTTTAGAAATGTCAGTGATTACCAGGGGAAAAAAAAAACAGAAAAACCTTTTTATTTCCAAACTGCTTGAGGAAAAAACTTTAAAATAAATCATCTCAAGAACAGTCAAAGGTCAAAATCAAATCAAATAAGGTATACACAAAATCTCTACTCTGATACAAAATAAATGTCTGTGGCATTTGGCTGCTTGGGAAGAGGGAAAGTTTCACAAGTGACATGGCAGCACCAGACGGATCCAGAGCGATACTGAGGGCGAGTTTTCTGATGTGAGAGGTTTGTGACATCTAGTGTAGTCATCTGTTTTTTCCAAAACAATGAGGCGACTCCCGAATGTCACAGATGCTGTCCAAAAACCAACCAAAGGCAGGATGAAATATATAAACACTGTTTCCAAGTGGAAAACCGCCTGATGTGACTGTATCATCCGATATCCGTCCATGAGGAGTATTCTGCAGGGGTTACCTGTGCCTCAACAACAGCCACAAACAGGAGTGACTGATACTGAAGCAGTAAGCAAAACGACCAAGCTGGAGAGTTCAAACTGCTGGAGACCAACTAACACACACAACTCTAGTCACCACTTACTGTGTGCAACAGTCTTCTGTCACGGTGTACCAGATGTAGCCCTGCTTATCAGCACACAGCCTGATGCTCTATCACCCATTGTGAACCCAATGCTCCTTTTCCACTAATCTCTACTCAACTCTGCCCCAAATGTGTGCTGGGTCGTTATAGCAACGAAGCAAAAAAACCTGTGATGTCATCTGTATGCGACAAGCGCAACAACAACAGAGGATGCTGAGGCGATGGTATACCTGCTGCTCGGTCTGCAGGTTTGTGTCAGACTAAGGAATCACAGAAAAAGGCAGTTTTTATTTTTCAGTGTGACCTTCAACCATTTCAACGACCCTTCTAACATCTTTAACTAAAACGACAGATAGTTGCTGTCATTTCGCTGTCAGATGCACTAATCAATGTTTATTTACAGCTGTTAGAGGAGCGTAGAGTACGGCACCAACAGCCGTTCCTGCTTTGAAAGCTTTAATCCTGGCAGCAGTGTAAGGTGAGGGGTGCTCTACAAGTTACATGGCTGTGACCAAACTGGACAGACTCTGGCAGAGACATCGCCACTTTCAGGGATTTAAATAAAGCTGCTGAGGCAGAGTATGATCACAAGTCCCCCCAAATTCAAACGTTCTCTTCATATCTTCATTTTCCCTCCATGGACAGATGATCCAAGTAGTCCGTCTACTATTTGCAGTCACAATGAAATAATGTTTTACCCACGTGGGAAGCGAGTCAGGTCACGTGACTGAAAACTATGAACACACTTCTCACAAAAGTCCAGATTCTTTGTTTATAACCATTTAAGACTGACAGATATCTGATTTTCCACCCCTTTCTTTAGGTTTACACTCTCCGGCCTTAATTTTGTTACCAATATCAGTTACACCCGCCATCCTGCTAACAATCTTGGAACCCGCCGTCTATTTTTAGCTGCCCGCTCCTGCCTTAAAACCACTCGCTCCCACGGTTTGCTCTACCCTGAAGTAAATAAATATGAGCGAGTTTTACTTTCTGAATCTACACAAACGCTGAACTTTTCCAGTTGAGAGCATTTTAAAGTTAATTTAGAGTTCTTTCTCATTGTACATTCAAGGAGAAATAAAGGTGTAAGGTATAGTCTTACTCTGTGAGTGTGGAGGTGGAAGCTGCTGCATGGGTGTGATGTTCTCTCTTTGAATTTAGCCGCTCACTCCTGCGGGGACCCAGCCTGGGAATCAGCTGCCCACTCCTGGATTTTTGGGCAACAGGACATCTACGTTAAACCGCTATAACTGAAAACTCGAAGAACAAAAGCTAAGGTGAAGAGATGGGTTTGAGGGTGGTTTCTTAGTTTTCTAACTGGTAGAAAGTGTACATGTGCTGGACTCTGAGGTCTTTTCAGGTGCAGATGACATGACATGAATTTAGAATGACTGACAGGATACTTATAATACTTACTCTTTGCTTTTTTTGGTTGGTGGTGCAGCTGGACCACTGGTCGTCTCTTTACGCTTCGAAACTCTAAAATAAATTAGAACAGAAGTCGTTATCAGACTTGAACTGTATTACACACGGATGCTGTTCTATAACCACCGTGTTGTTTTTACACAGGGACTGGACCAGCCACCTAAGCTGCAGTGTTTAAAGTTTAGACTGGCTCCATTTATACTCTGCATGGTACGAACAGTACTGCACACCCAATTAGAGGAGTTGCCAATACATACATTTATATATTATTTATTAATGACATTTGCACTCCTCTCTTCCACAATGTCAGTCTTACTTTTACCATTTTTAACCACCTTCATTCCTTCCTGCACTCGGCACCAGTGGCACTTTTATTTTTGTGACTACTATTTTTACTCTTTATCGTTCTGCTGTAACAAAACACTTTTCCTTGTGGGATCAATAAAGTGTCTGTCTATCTTTATCATGTAGGGCTTGTGTGTAACCTATTTATTACTAATGATATACAACAGGAAACTATCTGTGAGAATTCTCAATGAATGAGTGGATGTCAGTGTTTCATGAGCGCCGTCTTGTGTAGAGGTTTGGCAAAACCCAAGAAGTCTTCTACCTTGTGCTTCATGTGGCAAAGAACCTTTTGTGTAAAAGTTTCACATGGTTACACAAAAGTGGCAACTACACCAACTGTACCTGCGTGGCTGTGCAGGGACTTTATTAACTGGCCTTTGTTTTAAACGGGCATCGTTCTGTGTAAGACTTTCAGCACCCCAGGACGTGACAATGTTTGCAGGTGGAGATGCAGATATGCTGGGACCTGGAATATAAAAACAATTACAGATAGTCTCACATTAACCAAGTTATGAGGACAAAAAAGAGAGACTAAAGTTGCATGGGGGGGTGGGGGGTTTGACTAACCAGAGTCCCCAACAGTGTTTGTTTGAGGGAACATCGCGTGCTCAGGTTCATCACCTGTCGGACGCAGCTGGTCCGGTCTTGAAGGTGTGATAAGATGATCACTTTCTCCCACAGCATGCATTTCTGCCCACGAGAGATTCGATAGTCAAAATTAAAAACAATTACTGGTCACAAATACACTACAGGTGTAAATTTTTACACTATTACTGATGTTTCCGTGCACAAGGTCAAGGTTGCTGGGGCTCCTCACACTTTTTTTTTGTTAGAAATCCCACTTGAGGGCCATTCCAGTTTAGGAAAAAAAAAAAGAAAAAAAATATGAACCTAATAAAGTCTGACTTTAAATGGAACGCTCAGTCAAATCCTCAGGATTGAGGATCGAATAGAGGATCAAATGCCATTAATCCAAAAGACACTACTGTACTTTGTTGACCTGGAAAAAGGCCCAAGCTAAAACAACTCTTAAATATCACAGTCAGGACACGCTGGTTAGCTCAGTGAGTGACTAGGCAACCATGGGCCATATGGCCAGAGTGCAGCGACACATGCTTGAGTCTGAGCTGCAGTCCTTTGCTGCATGTCTTCACCCCTACTCTCTACTTTCCTCATATATCCAATAGAGGCAGAAAATGCACAAAAAATGTTTTTAAAAAACAATTACAAACTACCACAGTCGGGACTAACACGTGTTAATATTCCCTAGTACACTGGATTAAAATGGAGGCCCTGCTCTTCATTTATCCTAATCCAACATGAGCTTAACTCTAGGTCAGCATAATCACATTTGATCCTGTTCTGCAGAAGAATCCCAGTATTACCAATCTCAGAGTTAATTGTGATAGTTTGTTGAACATGCTTCCTGGAATAGGGCCCTGTTGGCGTCTTTGTTTTGGTTTTGCAACCATTATGCAGCAACAATCACTGGTGTGTGTTTATATACATCATCAGGAATTCGACAGGGACGTGGCAAACAGCACCTAGAGGCCAACTTCAAGCCTGTAGCACAAGTTACCATCAGCTGTGGGATTTACCAATGAGATGCTCTGTCCCCACCGCCTGAACCCTCAGCCAGATCTTTAACAAGACTCGCTAGGGATAGAACTGACTGGAGAAGTGTAGTTGGATGGTAATAAAGAGAGGGAAGGTAGTCAGAATTAAGTGGGTTGCACTACCAGAAGGCAACACTGCAGATATCGAGGACAGCTACAAGTACCTGGGAATCCCACAGGTAAATGGAGTGCAACAGTCACCAAATACCCAACATGACAAATCTGAATGTGAAAAAACTGGACTAAATTTCAATAAAACTCATTTCCACCTAAAAAATATGCAAAATAGATCATGCCTTTAAAAAAAAAAATATATATATATATATAATACAACACTCTTAAAATACATATGCAGGGACACTGAAGCTCTTAGAATTCTTATGTAAATATGAAATGAAAGAGTAAAATGATGAACTGAATGGTTCATAACGTTTTTCTGCTCTGAGGACTCTATACAACTTGCCTCATGCAACCATTCACACAAGCACATTTTCAAAAAATATCAAACATTAGTACCCCAATGGATGCATCAGAGAGCAACCTGGGGTTTGAACCTTGCCCAAGGATATTTGGCAAACAGACTGGAACAGCCCAGGATCAAAGCACTAACTTTCCAATTAATAGATGACCTGCTCTACCTCCTCAGCCACAGCCCACCCGTAAATTCTCTCTTTACATTCAAAACACAATTTGTCCTGCATGACAAGTGGAAAATTTGGATAAAACTGTTAGCCAATATCCTAAGATAAAGGATATTGGCTAATGGTAGGAATGACCCATACATGTTTTTTGTGAAATCACCAAAAAGCCTTCTTCAAAAAAGTGATCGCTGCCTGTCTGTATGTTCAGCGGGGTATCCTTTAAAAGTGCATATTGATAGATAAAGATGTTCAGAAGACACTTACCAAACCACTTGTCGTCGGTTTCAGCGTTCACTAGTTCTTTGAAGTCAACGACGTGGGACGGGGCATCAAACTCGTAGCGTTCCGAAGTATCCCCGGACTCGTTCTCGGCCATGTTTTCAGGTTATTTCTTCGACAACTCACTAAACAAAAAACTACGAAGATTGCAAACTTCACATTATTAACCTTTCAGATAACACCCGTTTTATTTGCAACAACCAAACTGAGGTGACTTTCATTCACATAAACCACAGCTAGGTTTTCATTCTATCGCTATGGCTTCTGATGGGAGATCATTGGCCGTGTTAGCCAAGACAACAGACCAACCTCCCTGGAAAAGGCCAACAGCACTTACTTCTCTTTCCCTACGAGAATATATCCTACAGTAATGTCACGTTAGTTTTGTAATTGCGGTTCCGAGTCGCTTTTTCTTCATAGAAATTGAATATAAACGGTAACATTGCCGAGAAAGAAACAACTGGCGAGCTAGCGTTACATACGTCTTCACAAGAAGGTACTATTAACATAAATCCAACTACAAACTCACCCCATTATACACATAATAATATGCAACACTATATACCGCTTAATAAAAAACTACATCTGAAAATAAGGCAACAATAAGTAATGTAAATGAGTGCAAAAACTCACCGTCTTTGCTCACTGCGACTAAAAGGGAAAACAAACAAGCCGCGCAGCGCTCAACGGAAGCGTTTAAATTTGCTACTAGTTTGAACCAGCCAATCACAAACGTTGTATTCGCCAACTAGTCACTTATTGGCTTGTGCAATGTAAGACGTATTACGTAACCACGTGATCACAAAACTTAAAATCTGCCTGATTTTACAAATTTGTACAACGATGTGATGTGAACGATTTTGAGTACGATTTTGAGTACGCCTGTTTCAGTCCACACAAGAAGATTGGATACGCGTTGAATTTTTTTTTTTTTTTTTTTAAAAATAACCACCCCCAAAACTTT
>VUQG01042039.1:0-10733 GCA_015106755.1 Etia nguti | reverse complement strand
ATCCCACCTGCTGTGAATGTTTTAATGCAGTCACATCGTGTTTATGACAGTTAAAATAAATAACATTCATATAAGAAATACAATTGTCTCTGTGTAAACTGTATGTGGTGTTAAATAGGCCTATACTACTGTACTTTAATGTCGGTCATAAGGGTGGTACTTCAAGAGCCATATATTTTATGAGGTGGTACTCATTGTGAAAAGTTTGAGAACCACTGCTCTAGGAGAAAGCCCTCCATAAAGGTAAAACATCTTAATATACATCATTGAGAAAAAAAGGACAACTCTAGGTTTCTCTTCAGCACTGTAGCCAGACTGACAAGGAGTCAGAGCTCCGTTGAGCCAAGCATTCCTTTAATGTTAACTAGTAATGACTTCATGAATTTCTTTACAAATATAATTGTAACCACTAGAGAAAAGCATACTCATAACCATCTCACAGACATAACACAATGTACAGCTTCAGTATCATTGATTTTTATTTAAAGTCTTTTTCTCCAATTGATCTTTCTGAGTTAATTTCAGCAATTACTTCCTCTAAACCATCAACTTGTCTTTAGATCCCATTCTTACAAGACTACTCAAAGAAGTCCTGCCATTAATTAATGCCTCAATCTTAAATCAGTCTGTCTTTAATTAATGGGTTATGTACCACAGGCCTTCAAGCTGGCAGTAGTTAAATCACTACTTAAACTGCCATCACTCAGCACGGTTGTCTTAACTAATTATAAGCCAGCCACCAACCTTCCTTTTATTTCAAAAATTCTTGAGAGAGTAGTTGTAAAACATGTAATCATCTGCAGAGGAATGGCTTGTTTTATGTTTTCAGTCCTCTTTCAGAGCTCATCACAGCACAGAAACAGCTTTATTTAAGCTATGAATAGTTACAAATGATCTTCTTATGGCCACTGACAATGGACTCATCTCTGTGCTTGTCATGCTAAACCTCAGTGCAGCGTTCAATAGTGCTGACCATAATATTCTATGACAGCGATTAGAGCATGTTGTAGGTATTAAGGGTGCTGTGCTGCAGTGGTTTGTATCATATCTATCTAATAGACTCCAGTTTGTTCATATAAATGGAGAGTTCTCTTCACACACTAAGGTTAATTATGGTGTTCCACAGGGTTCAGTGTGAGGACCAATTCTGTTTACACTATATATGCTTCTCTTAGCCAGTATCATTAGAAGGCATAGCATACATTTTCACTGCTACACAGATGACACACAACTTTATCTGTACATGAGGCTAGATGACACACACCAATTAGTTAAACTGCAGGAATGTCTTAAAGACATAAAGACCTGGATGACCTCTAATTTTCTGTTTCTTAATTCAGATAAAACTGAGGTTATTGTACTCGGCGCTGAAAATCTTACAAAATATGGTATCTAACCAGATTCTTACTCTGGATGGCATTACCTTGGCCTCCAGTAATGCTGTGAGGAATCTTGGAGTCATATTTGACTAAGATATGTCCTTTAATGTCCATATTAAACAAATGTGTAGGACTGTTTTCTTCCATTTGCGCAATATCTCTCAAATTAAACTTCCTGAAAAGTCTTCAGTTGATCCAAAATGCTACAGCAAGAGTACTAACAGGGACTAGAAAGAGAGAGCATATTTCCACTATATTGGCTTCTCTTCATTGTCTCCTTGTTAAATCCAGAATCAAATTTTAAATCCTGCTCCTCACATACAATCAGGCCCCATCTTAATGACTTCTTAGTACTGTATCATCCCATTAGAGCACTTTGCTGGCTTATTTGTGTTTCTTAGAGTATCCAAAAGTAGAATGGGAGTTAGAGGCCCTCTTCTGTGGAACCAGCTTCCGATTTGGATTTGGGAGACAGCATCCTCCCTACTTTTAAGATTATCTTTAAAACGTTCCTTTTTGATAGTTTGCCCTCTTCCAGATTTCTTAATTTTTTAGCTATATTTGTCACGTTAAAATGTTTCAGCTAATCGAACAAATTTAAATATTAGACAAAGATAACGCAAGTAAACACAAAATGCAGTTTCTAAATGAAAGTATTTACTATTAAGATGACACTGACTCTAACAGCACTGATTAACAATGAATCATGAGGTCTTTTTCATGATTGTTAATATGCAAATTGTCATGACCCTTGATCAGTGGCCATGAGTACCATTCAAATAGAGTTGGGGAATGGCTGCAATCACAGTATTGTGTTTGCAGTACGATGGTGAAAGATTAGGCCCCCTGCTCAATTCAGAGACGGTCTTTCCCTTTTCACATAAATGGCCTCCTTGACACCCCACTCAAACCAGCGTTTCTCACGGTCCAGGATGTACCTGGAAGATTGAGCATGCACTAAGACAAATAAAAGTGTGAAACTTAATCTTAAATACATATTTTTGTTAACTCTATCTTATAATTGGGATTTTTTTTTTAATTTAAAAGTTAACTTTTTCAAGATATGACTTTGCCACTGTTGCGTCTGTTGTCGCAGGATGGGGTCAAAATCATACCCATGGTATAGAAAATAGTATGAGTATTTTCCTAGGTATCAGTATCGAGTTTGAAATTCTAGTATTGTGACAAACCTACTTGCAGTCACAAAATAGTAGAAAATCTCCAACATCTTGCTGCATACGGTGAGCTTCCTCAGAAAGTAGAGTCAGCTCATCCCTTTTCTTGTACACAGCGCCACTATTGGTCCTCCAGTCAAGTCTGTCATGGTGACTTACTGGTGTGTCACCACCCTCAAAGGAATTGTTGCATCCTTTACATATGAAAATTAGGTCAGAGTCGAAACATTTATAAATAGCAGTGAATTCATTGTCTGCCTTCATATGTGCACGATTCAGATCTCAACCTTAAAACAACATTCAACAAACTTGTGAGTATATATAAAGTTTTTCAAATTTAGAAATAGGTCTTCTGGTAAAGGTATTATGAAAGATGACAACCACATTTTCAATTGCTACGAGTTTTAGGATACATTTAGAATTTGTTATTGTTACTGATTTAATTTTTATTTTTTTGAAAAAAAAAATGTTGTTTTGGAATCACTTGTGCAAGATAGGTACACATTTATATATATGAAGTTAAAGTTTACATATAAATTACAGATGAAGCAATATGCTATCAATTTATTGCAAATAACATCTTATATTATAAAAAATAAGTGGGTTTGTCTCTTTTTAGTAATATTGACTAAAAATAAACACTGAAAAATAAAAATAAACATCGTTATGGCTCCTCATAAGATTTTAATTGTAAAGTGAATAAATCTGGGATGCGGACTGGTTTGTAGACATTATTTGGGAATTCAAACTCATATTTTCACTATTTACCATCCTTTTACTGACAAAACAACTCATCAATTAAATACAAACCTACACATATCACCCACAACATTAAAACTACTGAAAAGTGAAGTGATTAAGTCTATGGGTGTGGCAGGATGTGGCATGGTTGAAATGGCTACCGCACCAAAAAAAACCTGCCTGAGAGGCTAAGGCAGAGGAGTCAAACATAAGGCTCGGGGGCCTTGAGCAGCCCGAAAAAAAACTCCAATCTGGCCCAATGGACGTCTTTGGTAAATGTGACAGAGGGCTTAAATTTTGGACTCTTAACTGTAAGACCTCCCCCACAGCCAGCCAACTACATCAAATTAATGAATTAATAGATAAACAATTAAATTACCTGGGGGGGTAATTATAAACCTTTCTGCTTTATAATTACACGACAGTATGGGCAATAAGACTGTTAGAATGATTTTTAATGTAATTTTTAAACATTAATTGCTTACAATTTAAGCCCAAAGAGCCATGCTCCTAGATTTTTTTCATTAACTGCAGCAGCATTTGTTTGTCATGTAGAAAAATCGAGACATATTGTTGAAGTTTTTTTTAGTTATATAGAGATATCAGAGTTATTCAGTGTGCAGTTAAACTACTTTATCTTAAGTGAGTCTGGACTACTAAAAATTAAAGTGGGCTGCATGTGGCCCAAGACGTAAAATAAATTGGATTGAGCATTCGAGTAATGTTTCACAGCAAGCCTGATCCATGTGGCGCCACACCAAAACATACAGGACCCCTGTGAGAGTTCATGTGTTTGAACAGTGAGTAGTCAGAGATTTTATTGGTACAAGGGAGAAAAATACAGTATTATCTTTATATATTTGATGTAGTATATTTTCACATTAATCTTGGGGGTTTTTTATATCCCCAAAGAAAACTTTAAAGTCATTATTTTCTGACTTTATTCTCATTGTCAAAAGCATGTTATGTCATTCTGTTGCTGATTAACACATCAATCAGAGAAAACTGGGATCAATTGCACAGTAATGCAAAAGCTTTGAAGTTGGTGTTTTATTTATGTTGACCTATTTCCTTCCTCTTTACAGTGAAATCAAAAATGGGCTGTTTCCCAACACTGACTTTCCTTCTCTTTGGTAAGATCCCATATTTGCATAATGGAAATGTGTGATTTGGACTCTAAAGTTGACAAGGCAGCCACAATTTCAATTACTGTGAAAACTGTGTGTCAAAAAGAATTATATGTTTCATTTCATGAAGACTTTCAAAAGGTGCAAAGAGTTGAAACAATAACTTGATGATTAAATTCTTCCATGCATTGCATGAACCCCTAAAAATCATCTCTGTTCCTCAAAATGAAATATATAGCAATACACCTATATCTTTGACTCAGTGTATACATGAGTTACTCCCATGCAGACACTGCCCCAGCTCTCACTCATAAATTTTCACGAATGAGAACTTTACCGCTTTCTTTCCGTGCTCCTTTGACCTTTTAACAGGAAGAAACCTCTGACAGAACCAGGATCAGAAAGAGGCTGCAACTAGTTATGTGTGAGGGGAGGAAGACGGGACAAAAAACAAATTGTGGAAGAGAGGAATGGGATTAATAATAACTAATGATTTAATACAGAGTGGGGTATAAACACATACTGAGTGGAAAAAAAAGGAGAGTCAAGGAGAAAGCCCACTGCACCATTGGACTATTGCAGTAGGGGTCCAGTGAAGGAAGCCAATATGGGAGAAATATGGTCTCTCTTTCTAGTCCTTGTCACTACCCTTACTTCACCATTTTGGATCAACTGAAGGCTTTTCAGTGAGTTTTTAGGAAATTCTGATAATAATGTAGTAGTCCTAGAAGTAATAAATGCATGGTTACTTTGTCAGAATCCCTGTGTGTGACAGGATGCTTCTAATTTTTGAGATATTTCACATATGGACGAGAACAGTCCTACATGATTCTTGATGCATGCTTAATCATCGAGGTAAGTAAATCCCCAAAAGTTGATTCTGTTCATCTGGATGTAGCATTTTCAGTGGGAGAAACATTCTGTTCTGTGCAGCTTGTTTCATCACTAACAACAAGCTGCACAGAACAGAGTAGGAAATCTCTTTCTGAAATGGCATCGAGAATGTGGTCATCCAGAATATCATCCAGAATAATATCTTACATATCTGTAGGACGTCTCAGAGCTGAGTTGCTAAATTTTCACGCCAATGTAAGCTGTCTGACTAAAAATGGAAATATGTTGAAATAAACCTGAATTATTTTTTGATCTTCAAGTAACCAAGTGGATCATTTATGACCCCAACAATAAAGATAAATATGCTGGGTTCATAAACATAAAAATTTTTCTACCATGAAACCTAGAGGCAGATACTTAAAACCCAAATTACCACAATGTCATTTTAGCTACTAAAATAACTTGGTCACTTGAAATGTTAGTAAAATTTAGATTACTGGCCTCTTCTGGCAGTTTTTATATTAGTAGACTGGTACCCCTGTGTAGGCTGTCAATGTAGTTAAAAAAAAAATCACAATAAGGGCGAAGAGAATCAATCTTTAATTTTTTTTTAATTTAGCCTTTTCTTGTGTGTATTATGCAAATAATTAACCTTATGCTACTTATACTATCTATTATCATTGCTAAGGATTGAGTCTCTGCTCCTGGTCAAAGTTCCCTCCTCGTAAGTACGACTACGTTGACAAACAAATGAGGTGGAACGATGGTCAACAATACTGCAGAGAGAAGTAATGGTAAAATGGTAAATGGACTGATTCTTATATAGCGCTTTTCTACTCTCCCGGAGTACTCAAAGCATGGGTTTGAAGCATTGTTAGAAGTACACTGACCTGGCCACCTTCGAAAGCATGGATGACATAAGCATGCTAAATTCAACTTTTTCCTACGCATGTGCATGGATTGGACTGCAGGATGACCCCAAATCCTGGAAAACTACCCTAGGCAATGACACCAACTCACTCACCAAAATATTTTCTTTTATGGATTTTAACTACTGACTTAACCTGCATTGTTCACTGATAAACTTCATTGCACAAACTTCACTGAAGATTGTACAAAAGACGACCAAAAACCATATCTCAAAAAGTTTGAAAATACTCAATGGACAAACACTAAATTAATTCTCCAAAATTTGTACATTTTCATTTCAGTGCTAACTGATTAATATCCATAATAATTTCCGCATTAGTTGGAAACCCCCTGGTCAGGATGCAGCCATCTATCGTCTACTATGATTACTTTTATGCTTAAATGCTTTCTTCATGTTTCCCCCCCTCACTGGTTTATTTTCCATCTGCTACAGTTACAGAGCAAAAAAAGAAAAGCTACATGTATGTCTCTACTACAAAAACATGGACCTCTGCTCAAGAATACTGCATAAACTACAGCATGGACTTAGCAGTGATCGAAAAACAGTGACGAGAACACTGAGGTCAGTTTAGCAAAACCAGCTAATCTTTATGTTTGGATCGGTCTGTACCGAGTGCCATGGTCCTGGTCAGACAACAGCCAAAGCTCCTTTAAAAACTGGCAAAGTTCCAGCCCAGACAACTATCAAGGTAACCAGCATTGTGTGGCCGAGAATAACCTCCACATGTGGGATGATGATTACTGTACAAACAATTACGCTTTTATTTGCCATCAAGGTAAATGTTCAACAATACAATGAAAATTCAACCCAACTAACCCTAACTGTTGATTTTTAATTTGTCAAAACTTACTGTTATTCTTTGGTTACATGTTTCCTGCTAAGTTGCAAAGTTAAGGACGACAGTGAAGATGAAGTTTGTGACTCATGTTAACTTAACTGATTCTGCAACTTATGCCCAGATACTCCAGCAGGTAAAATCCTTGGTTTTTATTTTTGGAAAATAAAAATCAGACAGACAAAAAAAAACAATGGCTAAAAATATTGACAGATAGCTTTTAAAAAAAAATTAATGGTCAAACCAACTACTTGTCTTTCTATTCTTTCACAGCTAGGAGCCAAGCTAACAAGTGAATGATGGACTGATTTCAAACTGCAATGGAAGATTCAACCCAAAAAACAAGAGAACGAGGAAAACTGAGAAACTTAGGTGTTACAGTAATCATCTAATTTGCTGAATAAGGATCTGTGTCCACTCCAAGTGGTGATTTTCAATACAAATTCTATAACTGACAATGTTCAGGTGCTGACCCTTATAGTCACTGACAGGCTTGTAATCAAAATCAAACATTGAAGAAGATTTTTTGACAATGAAGTCCCTGGTGCAAAAATGTTTTCTATGGACACAGACCCTTACACTTTAACTAACATGAGAATGCACCATAGATATTGGTCAGGCAAATTTTGATGCTGTAAATTGGTAATAAAGTAATAATGAAAAGTCCCTCTTTAAACATGAAAACCCTATAAAAAATCAAAATTGGTGAAAAAATTGGTTACAAAATTGGTTTAAAAAAATTAATTGAAAAAAAATCCCTTTCTACTTGAATGTGACAATGTGACTCAGATGTAAAATAACACCTTTACTTTATTTAATATGCAGTGGCCCAATATGTAAATTAATCCGATGTCTAACTCCCCCGCATTCAGACCTCAGCATATGTGAGTTTTCCTTATAAGTTCAAAGATACAATGGAAATAAATGTGAAAGAATTTGGAAAAATTGAGTTTACTCCATTTTGCTGAAATTTAATAATATTGAATATTGAATGATGAAAGAGAGGTATAGAAACAAATAGTGCACGAAAAAGCATTACTGTACAAGTAAACCAGCAGTACTATGAAGTCTTTAACATAAGATAAGATTCAAGACTTTATGTAAGACGAGAAGGATTTTAAATTTAATTCTGGATTTAACAGGGAACCAATGATGAGAAGCTGCTTGCTGCAGCATTTTGGATCAACTGAAGGCTTTTCACTGACTTTTTAGGACATTCTGATAATAATGTAGTAGTCCTAGAAGTGCGCAGAGGTGTAGCAGCACAAGCACAGATGAATTCACTGTCAGAGGCCATAGGAAGATCATTTGTAAAGACGTACTTCACTGACGCTGTTTCTGTAGTGTGAAACAGCAGAAAAAGAAAGAAATGATTTTATTATCAATCATTCCTCTGTAGATGACTTGTTAGCTGTTTTACAACTACTCTTTTAATAATCTTTGAGATAAAAGGAAGGTTGAAGATTGGCTTATAGTTAGTTAAGAAAACCGGGCCAAGTGATGGCTGTCTAACTAGATGTTTAACTACTGCCAGCTTGAAGGCCTGTGGTACATTCATATTAGATAAACTGATTCAAGATTGAGGCATTAATTAATGGCAGGACTTCTTTGAGCAGTCTTGTAGGAAATGGGGTCTAAAATACACATTGATGGTTTGGAGTAAGAAATTACCCAAGTTAACTCAGAAAGATCAATTGGAGAAAAAGGGTCTAAATAAATATCAATGATAGTAAAAGTAGCGTACATAGTGTTAGGTCTCTGAAATGGTTATGAGTCATTTTCTCTCCAATGGTTCAAATTTTATTTGTGAAGAAATTCAGAAGGTCATTACTCGCCAAGGTTTGTCGAGAAAGGTTGGATTCGACCTTGGCAGATTAGTGTCCGGGTGGCTACAGGAATGTGAAAAAGATAAGGAAAGTGCCGCCATCACTTTATTACACATGAATTTGATTAAGAAGAATGGTAATAATGGTCAAAGGCAGAATCATAATTCATATGTGATTTGGATGGTTAATCATGATTAAATGCTTAATACTGACCAGATTATAATTAGGTATTAGTTTAACCAATATAACAAATTAGATAATATAATGATGACTCTAAAAACAGGCCTATCACTTTGCACGGAGCGACTTATTTGGGTTAGAAGATGACCCCGGATGTGTGCAGGATGGGAGGGGGGAGTGAGCAACAGCAAGGAGCCACTGATTTAAACGAATCTAAAGGAATGTTTGACCTTTAAAATGTATGATTTTCTAAAAATCATGTTGTACTGAGTAATTTGTGACTGACAAACACAGTTTTAAAGAGAAAAAAGTAAAGGCATGTTAATATAACTGGATTAAAAAGGATTATGTTGAAATGAATGCTCATATGAGAATGTGATGAAAAGACAAATCTAATTGAAGTAGAACTGCATGAAATAAATGAAACATGAAGTGAAGTATATTCATATGTGACTGATGTTCATATGTAATTAAATGTTCTATGTTAAGAATAATGTAGAGAAAAAGAAATTGTAATGCAGTGACTTTAAATTTTAAACCTTGTTGTTGGATCTAGGGGAGTAAAATCTTACAACATAATCTTGATTTATAGCCACCATTAAAACAAATGAAACCTTTCGTTGTTGCACATTTGTCAGTATACTGCCCTTTGCTTTTTTTTGGACACACAATACCCAGTGCCAGACATCAGTGTCTGATCATTGCTCCAGCTGGAATATTTGGCTCGTTGTTGAATCAGATCTATTCCACATGAAGTCCTATCCAGGCTTGTCTTCTTTTCTTTTTTTCACTTTGTTTGTAGCTGAATAACATACGTGTTCACATCACAATCTGACAACAACATAAGTCCCACTTTGTGTTTGCTTTGAGTTTTATCAAAGTAAACTACATCAGCAGTAAACCTCCACATTGTAGCTTTTTCATTGTTTGTATTTCAGGTCATGACACAGGTAAGTTTTCTTGAACCTGAACACTGAAAAAACATAAGTTGCAAGCTTATCGTTCATTCAAATGTTTGGACCAGATAATGTCAAATTTTTAAACAATTATTTTAAAAACATTTATTATAAGTTACCAAATCTAATGATTGAAATGTAACAATAAGAAAAATCCTGTTCCATCATCATGCAACCTGATCTGTCAGTGTTTTGGTGGAAATTAAATTATTCACAATTTATTGATATTTTCTAAATATGAGTAAAACATTTTGGATCACAACTGAATGTTGTTGTTTATGTAACTATCATCCATCCATCCATTAAATTAACCACTTATCCAGTTCAGGGTTGGAAAAGATACACAGCCACTTGTACCTAGTGGTGATGTAATATATGAGTTTAAGCTACTCTTTACCTGTAAACATTTACTTTTACCAAAGTACATTTCGTCAGTGGTAAACCTTCACTTGCAGCCTTTTCATCAAACAGTTCACTTCAGCTTACATGTATTAAAGTACCCCCAATTTAAAATAGTATAAAAACCTTGTTTGTGAGAATATCACATAATCAATGAAAGCTATGAAGAATCTTACAAGGACTCATCACAGAAGGATGTGACTGGTTTACTCACAACTCGCTCAACTACTTTACTCACATTTTCACTTCCTTCTGGTCTGCAGTGTAACCATTTATTAATGATTTATATGACTGAAGTAAAATTAATGATAATCATAAAGGCTTACGGACAGAACTAATGCAAATATCAT
>VUQG01042020.1:0-11307 GCA_015106755.1 Etia nguti | reverse complement strand
GTTCAGTCAGTTAAAGGCCCAACACACGAACGTGGACATACCTTGGATCTTGTACTGTCTAGTGGCCTGACTCTCTGGGACACTGAAATCTGCAACATTAATTTCTCTGACCACATGTCTGTAATATTTGAGTTCCCTCTTTCATGTCAGCCTGTCAGACCTGATGTACCCAAATACCGATCTTGCATGATTACCTCAGATACAGCTGATCGTTTTGTTTCTTCTTATAAAAACTCTAATCATGCCTTACTTTCTAATAGGTCCTCTCATTTGACCACTGACAGCCTACTTTCTCTGTTTAATTCAACCTGCTTGGAAATACTTGATTCCATTGCTCACAACCAGGTGTCTAAAAACCTAAAACCCAGCCTTGGTTGAATAATGATACCAGAGAACTTAGACAGGTGTGTAGAAAAGCTGAGCGAAAATGGAAAGAGGACAGACTTCAGGTATCGTTTGATGTACTTAGAGAATCTTTGTTAAATTATCAGAAGGCCGTAAGAGCAGCAAAAACAAAGTATTCCTCCAAGATTGTGTCTAATAACTGTCACAAACCTCATATTTTATTTAGCAATATTAATTCAGTTCTTAATCCGCCTACTGCCACTCCCCATGTAGCATTGAAAGCAACATGTGAAAACTTACTGAAATTCTTCATTAATAGGATTGCGGGTATCAGGTCTCATATTATCCTTCCTGCTACCGACCCATCTGTTCATACACCAGCTTCGGTTGCTTTTGACCATTTTGACCCCGTGTCCTATTCATTACTGAGTGAAGTAGTCAACAACTTGAAACCCACAAGATGTACTCTGGATATTGTTCCATCTCATTTACTAAAAGATGCACCACAGAACTGAAACTGCTCTTTTAAAAGTTTTTAATGACCTTTTAACTTTTACTGACTTGGGAGATTCTGTCATTTTAATACTATTAAACCTCAGTGCTGCCTTTGATACCGTAGATCATAGGATTCTTATCTCTCGGCTTGAACACTGTGTCAGAATCAAAGGGACTGCATTGGAGTGGTTTAAATCTTATCTGTCCAACCAAAGTTTTTCTGTTAAATTGGGGGATACATCATCCTCAAAAACCTCACTTTCTTGTGGGGTCCCCCAGGGGTCCATTCTTGGCCCAGTTCTCTTTTCAATTTCTATGCTTCCTATGGGTTCAGTTTTTAAAAAACATGGCATCTCATTCCATTGTTATGCAGACGACTCACAAATTTACCTGCCACTGAAACGTAAATCTGTGAGTCCTCTGAAGGGTTTGCTAGATTGTTTGGAGGATGTTAAGGCATGGATGGCTTTAAACTTTCTTAACCTAAATGAACAGAAAACAGAGGTGATTGTGTTTGGTCCCCGTGATCACTGCGACTTTGCCCCTTAGAAATTTATAAAAAAAACCTTTTGTGAGGAACTTAGGAGTGATTTTTGACTCTAATCTAACGTTTGACAAACAGATTAATGCTGTAATCAAGACCAGTTTCTTTCACCTTTGGCTACTTGCTAAAGGGAAGCCATTTCTCTGTTTTAGAGACTTTGAGAGAGCTATCCATGCCTTCATTTCATCCCGCCTCGACTACTGTAATAGTCTTTACCCTGGTGTTAGTCTGTCATCAGTTAGCCGTCTGCAGCTGGTCCAAAACGCTGCAGCACGGTTCCTAACTGGCACACGCAAGCGAAAACACATATCTCCTATACTGGCATCATTACACTGGCTGCCGGTTAGTTTTAGAATTAATTTTAAGATTTTATTATTTGTTTTTAAGGCATTGCATGGGTTAGCACCATCATACCTTTCTGATCTTTTAAATTGGTACACTCCTGCAAGTTCACTGAGGTGTGCAGATCAGTTGCTCCTGGGTGTCCTGAGGTCCAGATTAAAGCACAGAGGAGATCAGGCCTGTGCTGTGACTGCACCTAAATTGTAGAACAAACTGTCCCTTCACATCAGGACCTCCCCAACATTGGACACTTTTAAAACCCGCCTAAAAACCCACTTTTACTCCATGGCTTTTAAATCAGAATGAGCTTGTATTATTTTTATTCATCTCGATCTCAAAAGTTCACATCTTGGTTAAATAAAAATTTTTAAAAAGAAAAAGTTAGCATGCGTTCTTGCTGGCTAGAGGCCCCTTAGTGGGCAGTGAAGGCACACGGGTCACAGTAAAAAACAAATTCAGTTTGAAATTACACACAGTTACAGATTTATATATATATGTATTTATTTATATAAAAAGTGAATTACAAATGGTAATACAAGGTGGATATTACCCACTACTCTGACCTATATTTGCTGCTCTTGTATTGAAGTTTGGGAATGGATGATTTAAACAAAGCCCAGAAGTTCGGTCTAAATCTAGACACCCACTGCACTCGTGGTGTCACAGCATAAGAAAGCTGAGATTTTGAGCTTTGCTAATGGAAAACTGACATTCCCCGGCAACACTCCATATTCTGGTACAGATCTTTCAACAGACTGGTGACATTTTAATTGAAAAAACATGATTAAACTCACAGTATTTAAATACTGCTACTCAGTCTAAACACTAACAGAAGATGATCGTTTCCTTTGCAGATGGGACTTGAATTCTGGTAGAAATTCTGTTAATACACAAGGTGTTGTATTCAGGTTTCAATCACTTGTTGTTTAGTTAAATACAGCACTGTGCAAAAGTCTTCTATGGATCTTGGCTGCCTTTTGTTCTGTTCTCTGTCAAGAGAAGATGGATAATGTTGAGGTCCGTACTCCCCAGCGGCCAATCCATGAGTGGTAGTGTTTCACTGTGTTCCGAACATTATCAGTCATGGTATGGTTTCACAGTTTGGCAGTAAAAGGGGAGGCCAATCCATGATTGATAGTTATGGAAAATGAAGCTGTTAACAATCAGATGCTTTCCAGATGGTATTGCATGATGGATCAAAATCTGATGGTACTTTTTTGTGTTCATAATTACATCAATTTTGACAAGTTCGCCAACACCGCTGGTTCAAATGCATCCAGAAACCATGACAGAGCCTCTATCACGTTTTATGATTTAAACCCAGAAATTTGATTCATCCCTCCATCAGACCCGTTGTTGCTGATTTTCAGTCCAGTTCTTGTGTAATTTTCATACCTCAGTCTTTTCCCTGTTTTTCTTCCTTAAGAATGGCTTCTTGACTGCCACCCTTCCGCTGATTCTGACTGCAGTGAACAGGAGATGGGACTGGAGCGGAAAGGCTGCCTATGTCCAAAGAAAAACTTTGAAAGGCCTTCAGAAAGCCTAAAGAACTATTGCTCAAGAGGACTTAAAAAAAAAAAAAAAAAGCTCCTTGAAAGCAAAATATAAAGAAATGACTGGTGACTCAAGACTTTTGCACATTCATTTTACACCACACAAACATGAGGTAAAGGACTTGTTTTTCCAAAGTACCTTTAAAAAAAACCCATTTAAGAACCAATTATTTTTGATTCAATCTCAAACTAAAACATGTTTGCCGTGTTACAGGCCAGGTTTGAAATTTGAGGCATTGACCAAAAACACAATTGTTTTACCTTTTTCATGAGGGAATGCAGTGTAGCTGTTTGTCTTTAAAAACAGAACAATAGAGGCCAATTGTTGGTACAGTAGTCCCAGTGAGACAAAATATGAAACAGAGGCAAATCAATGGCAAATAATGTCATCTTAGAAGGTCATACCTGGACCTTTTGACTTTGTCGATACAAACACACACTTGTGAACACACACCGTAATTACAGCAACATAGTAAAACGCACACAAGCCATCTGACATCTGTATAACATTTCTAATGATAAAATGACACACAAACTGCAATAATAAACTTACACACACTTGCACTTTGTCTCTCTGTGCCTCCCTCACATGTAAACTCTGCAGGCTACTAAGCGGTATTAAACCTCCCTGCCTGGCCACGCTGTGGTTTCCCTGACGCTAAGTGTCCCTCTCTCCTCCCTGCCCGGGGTGAGCAAAGGAGAAAATAAACAACTAAAGAGACAAACAGCAAGAGCCACTTAGAGCCAGTTAAAGCCAAGGCTCCTTCCCACAGCGAAGCACTTCCCTAGGGCTACTGATGTCTGCCTGCCACGGTGGGAGACATCCGGATAGAGAGACAGAGAGAGAAAGGGAGTCTGAGAAGGAAGTGAAATGAGAGAGGAACACAGAGAAAGGTTAAGAAGAAAAGCTTCAAATGGAGAGTAGAGAAGAAGATGGGAAGAAAGAGAGCAGGAAGGATAGGACTTAAAGAGAGAATCTCTCACTTTTGTTCTCCTCTGAAGCACACTGAGCCTCCCATAAGGCGAAGCGAGGCGCCTTCATGAGTAGTGGCAGTAACCTGTGGAGAGGAGACACTGATCTGAATAGAGCCTCGCTGATGAGCTAAGACACACATCTCTCCCCGCTGTGGGTAGTGGGCACAAACTTTCTGCTTTACACTCACTGTGAAGGACTAGATTATAAAAAAATTAGCATATAAATCCTTCAATTTTTTTCTTCAGCTAAGAATATCATGCTTTTCAAGTTTTTAAGAGTTGAAATACTTTTTTCCAAAATTTGATTATAAAGTTTAAATTTTTTATCAGCATAGAAAAATGGCACTGGTTAATATTTATTTAGTGGCCATAAGTTATCATGCATTTCTTTATATTGACTGGCTTTACAGTTCTACTGTGCCATGAATATATCACCTATTTTAAAACATTAAAGTGGACATGAAACACTACATATATAGAGGCTAATTTACACCATGGAGCACTTCTCTCAAAACAGTCTGTGAAGCTGGATTTACGAAATAAGTGCTTAAAGCTAAAGATTTTAGAACATGTTTAGCGCCATCTTGTGCCAGTACAGAGCGTAATGTCACCAGGTTGGTTGGACACGGTTACCATACTTACATTAGTTTATGTTAGCTAACCAGTGACAAAACCAATAACTCAGTGGACAACATGAGTTATTCTTAGTCCCCTTGTTTCAGTTGAGGTATCAGTTCTGTCACTAGTTCGCTAACATAAAATAAATAACTAAGTAACTCTGTTAGCCGCAACCAACCAACCGACCTACCAATCCGGTGAAGTAACCTTTTGAACTGGCATGAGATGGTGCTAAACATGTTCCAAAAACTTTAAACACATATTTCTTAAATCCAGCTTCACAGACAGTTTTTAAATCTCTGTTCATTTTTGAGAGCAGGGCTCCATTCTGTAAAATAGCCTTTATATACATGTAGTGTTTTATGTCTACTTTAATATGTGTTGGGGTGTAAAAGTCTGAATTTTAAGGATTTTTGTAAATAGTCAAAGGGTCCATTGTCCTCATCTAACATTAGCTGAAACATTTTATTCTACTATGGGTTCACATTTTGAGATTTATCTCTTTATAGCAGAGTATTTAAGAACCTGTTGTCACTATCATTGTCATTGTCACTCACAGCATACTGACATTTCATCAGGACATGCTGGTGTCACATTTTAAAGCTCCTTAGCTTTAAAGTGTTTTAAGCTAGAAACACTATAAGGACAAAAGTGCTTGGCACACCTTTATATCTTAAGCCCTTGAAGGCTCTTATCTATATATGATATTAAATTACTTAGCAAGTACCTACCAACGAGCTAAAGTAGTGACAACAGATATATGCTCACAAAAGTATGGGACAAGTTCAGATTGTATGGACAAATGCCGTGCATCCGGAGGTGATAAGTTTTCTACGTAAAACTTTGTATTCAGTCATGCATGTTAAAATTTACCACAAGTTTCTATGCCTGTCACTTTAAAAAATATAACTTTTAGAAATCCATGGATTCTTTCTGATACAGTCTGTATTCTGTTACCAGCAACCACGTAGCAACAGACTAAAAATGATTATTAGCATTTATGAACCTTGAGCACCTTTAAAAAAAAAAGCCTCGTATCATTTAATTTTCACAGCAAACAACACTGCAGATCGTACTAGTCTTTAAAATATAATGTTTATAGGTTCTGACCAATGCCCAAATGAGCCAAGTAAGGTTTGAGGTTGTGTTGCATTTGTAGCGGGTGAGAATTTGTACTTAAGTATGTGTAGGGATTTAACTAAACCAGTCCTAGAAGTAAGATGCTGTTCAGTATTTGTAACTTTCGACATTTCAAAATACCATGAAAAAAGAAACCTTGTCATTTAGTGTTCAAACGTCCAGGCAATTGAATTCTTTGATTTTAAAAGCTCTTTCACAGATACTTTTCAATATTAAATTTCTAGTTAATTAGTCAGATCATTTTCTCATCTTTCCCTCTTCTCTGTCGCTTCCCATTCTTCTTCTGTTGTCTTTCTCTCGTTTCATGCTTTTTCCATTATCTGCTCTCTGCACTCAGCCTTGTTTTCGCCATTCCCTCCTTCCCTCTCCCTTCCCTTTTGTGTCCCCCTGACTGTGAACCCAAAGGTCACCTCTCCCCTGAGGCCCTGTTTACCTGAGCCACTTCCCTCTTTTTGACATTCAACTACTTAGAGACAGAAGGAGAAAAGGGAAGAACAAATTTAGCAATTCATTGCTCGGAGGTCGGTCGCTCTCCAAAACCTTAGCAGGTATTGAAACAAAAAATGTCAGTTTTCTGCCAAAAGCTTTAATCACCAAAAAAAAAAAAACCCTAAAAAATGGCTCTTGAAATCTGTTTCAGCATGGCCACATCTTCCTTTTCCAGGCATTTTGCCCCAATGTTCAACATTCATACAACGGAAATCCATCATCTTTAACCTTAGACAGAAGCAAGCAAAGGTAATTCTCTGGTCAAAAAAAGTCTCAAGCTCACGTAAGAAATGATGAATTTAACCTTTTTCCTTTCAGGCAGTAGAAATGTTGATTCAAAAGTGATATTAGCTAGAAATCTAACAAAAGGTCATACTGTAATACCTCAGGGATGTTTTCAAGGAAAACATTTACATGAAGCTAAGTGAAGCTCCGTCCGCCTATAAGCAATTAGGAGACACTTTTCACTTCTGAAGAGTTTCTAAATTTTAAGGGCATGTTATGAAAAAACTGGAGTGGCTACTTGAAAAATAAATCAACCTTGGATAAAAACATACAGCAATACCTCCTAGGATGTCATGTATGTGCGCATTATGCACGAATAGCTTTGTCCATCGCTCAGGCCTGACAAGTCGTCCTGCTTTGTTTAAGAAGTGCTTTTAAAAATGTGTGATTTGGAAATGTAAATCATTTCATAACCTTTCTTTATGCATTAATGCACAGAGCGTATAAGAACACTTGTCTATGAAGTATGTAACCTGGATATTTTCAGATAACAGCAATCACTCGTGC
This sequence comes from Etia nguti, assembly GCA_015106755.1. Lineage (NCBI taxonomy): Eukaryota > Metazoa > Chordata > Actinopteri > Cichliformes > Cichlidae > Etia > Etia nguti. The sequence goes on along the minus strand of VUQG01042020.1, from coordinate 4,014 downwards.
TACTGTTCTTCTCTAATCATCTCCACAGCGTCTGCAACCTTCCAGTACGTGCGACGCCAGCATGCGTGTCTTCGCTGTCACTTACACAGCTAACAGTGTGTGTTTATGTTGAGGGTTATGCATGCTGATGGTGACCCAGACCCCCACAGAGCCTCCCATCCCTCAGACCCTCCCCTCCCAGGGTGAGTGCAGCAGGATGGGGTCAAACAGACAAATCTATCCCTCCTGCTCCATGGAGGCCTGCCCAGGGCCATTAGTATCCATTACCAGGAGGCACGGACACGCCACCAGCCTGTGGCGCTTGTTCTCCAGCGCACACACATACTCGCACACGTAGACTCTCAGCTCGCATGCAGCATATAAACAAGCATAATTAGACAATAAAAGCGTGAAACTCACGTATTCGCACACGTATACAATTAGCCGCTCAGATATTCATGAGCATAAAAGCGCCAAGAAATCCACACACGGGCAAACACACCTGACAGTGAAGCAGGCGTCCAGCAGCTTGCGACAGAGGTCCTCACTTCAAACAGACATTCTCAGAGGGGATGACCTTCTGGGAGTCTGTGGGGTGTGTGCATGTGTGTGTCTGTGAGTGTGAGAGGGTGATGAAGGAATTTAGAGCCGAATGGGCCATAAACAGTATGCACATAACTATCTGCCAAAAAGATGCAAGCTAAATGAATATAAATAGGCTGGAAGTTTTTACAGTTGTAATGTCTTCTTAATAGAAGCATGAAAATGTGAACGAGGCATGACAGACGCAAATATTAGAAGAGTGGGAAGAAAGAAGTTTAGAAAGAGCCAGAGGAAAGATTACTGAGTCGTCACTGCATCCTTGGTTGCCCTCCATTCACCGGCTTTTCCAACTAGTGTGTCGGTGTCTGTCGTGTCAGATGTGGCTGCCTAACAAGCTTTATGCTCAACAGCCTATTATCTAGAGCATGGCAACTGGCCCATACCTGCAAGGTGTGTGTGTGAGAGAGAGAGATTCAGAGCGTTGCAGCTGTGTCATACCTGCAAGCGTCTTCGGGACACTTTCCTCTTCTGTAATGGAGCAGAAGAGGGGGATTGTGGGAGAGGTGAAGGACGAAACTGGTATCTTCTTCCTCCCTCTTGTCTTTTCCCCTCCCACGTGTGAGGGAATGGTGGTGTGGATGTTTCTTCTTGCCTCCTTAGAGGGCACAGAGGAGATACGGTGCCAGAGGCCACGTGCACACATGAACAGCTGCTTGCATGAATGAATGCGTTCAGAAGACACACGTTAGGAATGTCAAGGACATTTCTTACTTATCCTGCATGACGCTTGATTAAAAGACGACAAAAGCAACCATCAAATATTGATGATCTGCAAAAATGTAGGCAGTGGCTCATTTGTAAATGCCATAATTCTTTTTAATGTCTAAACACACTTTATGTGTGATGTCCCTAAAAATTTCACTAAGGTTAGCATTTTCTATACCTACATGCACATACAATTACGGAGCAGTGCTTTTATTGCATGTACACACACACCCGCATACATATATAGTGTGATGTATATAATTTGTTATTTTAGAAGTTTGCTGTAAGTTTGCTGTAAGTTCTTGCAAATATATTAAAATTTAAAAAACTAAAGTTTAACATGTACATAAGTATTTAATCTTTGCCCAATAATTTGTTGAGGCACCTTTGTCTGCAGGCAAAAAGTCTCAAGCCTCAAGTATGATGCAAAAAGTTTGGCACGCTTAGTTTTGGGCTGTTTCACCCATTCTTCTTTGCAGAACCCCTAAAGCTCCATCAAGTTGGATGGGGAGTGTCTGTGCACAGATCTCTTCAGAGATGTTCAATCAGGTTCAAGTCTGTGTTCTGGCTGGGTCATTTAAGGACATTCAAAGAGTGGTCCACAAGCTACTCCTTTGTTAACTTGGCTGTGTGCTGAGGGTCGTTGTTCTGTTGGAAGATAAAACTTTGACCCAGTCCGAGGTCCAGGATGTCTTTGCACATTGCTGCATTCATCTTTCCCTCGACCCTGACTAGTCTCCCAGTCCCTGCTGCCGAAAAACATCCACACAGCATGATGCCACCACCGTGCTTCACTGCAGGGATGGCATTGGCCAGGTGATGAGCGGTGCCTGGTTTCCTCCAGACATGACACTTGGCATTCAGGCTAAAGATTTCAATACTGCAGGTGGAATCAATCAATCAAGTTGTTGAAACAAGTGATAAATGATCATGGCAAAGGCCGTGAATACTTATGTACATGTTATATTTTTATTTTCTATAAATTTCCAAGAATTTCAATATTTGTATTTTTTGTGCAGAACACTGAAATAAAGAATAAGTCTCTAATACATTTATAAAATGCGCTGTGAATGCTTGCACACATCAAGCAAATTTTAATGTTAGTAACATTTCTAATTTTTTCAAACTTAATTTCCCCCAAAGCTCATAATTATTTAAAGGGTATATGGATGTCATATACCCTTATAAAATTATATTATTGATATGATGATTTTCTTGATCCAAGCACTAAAGCCAAAATTAATAACTCTATATTCCTTACTTCCTAAACTGGTATCTGTTTAATACCAGTGTATCCTACAACATGTCACAGTGAATTCTTTCAGCTCATAGTTTGCTTTTCTCATACGTTTTTGACACCACTTCTTCTATTGGTCAACAAACCTCTGGGGTGTGTATTAATATTACAATAATGAAGTTTTGTTCTTGGGTGGACTTTGTTGTAGCTTTGCAGATCAAAAGTATGGATGTCATTAACCGAGACAGCCCGAATCATTTATTTATTTAGATTTAGATACCCCCCGTGTTGCAGGTAGATCATTTGTGCGCTGTAGACTACTGACATCTCAAAGTGGTTTTAAAGAACTTCTCAGAGTAAAGAAATAAGATAAGAAGGGTAAAATAATTAGTGAATCACTTGCAGTAACAATTTTAAAGCGCTTGAACCAAACACACTGATGCAAAGAATCAAAGTATACAGCATCAAATGGGTTAGATCCGCCGCTACAGGCACAAAAACTACCTGTGAATAAAAATGAGGGTGATGATAATTTGGAGAAAAACACAAAGGTAAAGGCAGGTAGCGCTTGATGCTGCTCATTTAGGCGTTCTTGTTCTTTGCCATCCCTCCTTTCTATCTCTCTTCCTTCCTTCTCTTCGCTCACCGTGACCAGAAGAAGTTCTTCTGCACTGGTGCCCGTCCACTCATCCTTCCAAGCAGAAAACCCTCATGTGCATGCACATATACACACATGCAGACCAACAATCCCCCACCTACTTACACACACCTCCAAAGCACATACACACATTCACCTACCTCCCACCCACCCCACACACACACACTCTACATGCGTACACACTCGCCACCGGCCACACCAGCGGAGGCCTTAGGACTCAGCCATCTGCTGCCCACCCAGCCCATCTCCCCCCCTCTGTAGTACCCACCTTCCCAACATATGCAGCCCTTGCCCTGGGTAAGGTGGCAGGGGCACTGGCCCTGGCCCTGGCCAAGAGAAAGGGGTGAAGGAGCACATATGTAGCCCAGACGGTGTGTGTGTGAGAGAGAGGGGAGGAGGGATGGGAGAAAAGACACAGAGACAAATCAAGGATTAGATGGCTCTCTCCTTGAATCTCTACATCTATTTCTCGCTCTGTCTCACCCATATGGCTTGTTTCTTGCATGTTCACACCAGCTCAGCGACCACCAAGGTCGCACCCTACAAAGGGCTAGTGAGGCCTCAAGCGAGGCAGCTGAGAATGAAGCAGGAATTGGTAGACATGGCGGGAATGAGGGGGGCAGGAGCAATGGTGGGGGTTGGCATTGTCGCTGAGACACCTCCTTTTTTTTTGCACCCCCTTTTTTTCTATCCTTCATTTCCTCTGTCTGTCTCTTCCCTCTGTTAAATCTTGCCTCGGGGCATTCTCCACCACAAAAGGCAGGGGAAAAAAAATGAGAGTGGCACTTTCATCCTCCCATCATCCCTTCCATCCATCTACCCGACCTTGTGT